>PVLC010008047.1:6801-60523 GCA_004027655.1 Graphiurus murinus
AAAAAAAAAAAAAAAAAAGATACATGTAAAGAGAAGAGAAGGTTCTACTTTTACTTCTATAGTTGAATTCCTAGTGTAGCAATGTATGCCTCTGTGCTTGTCCTGGGAGAAAAGAATAGTGGGGTCTCATGAATCTGTTTTAACTTAGAGGTTTGTGAGAGTGACAAAGTTCACTGGATTTTATAAAAATCATAACTAGAATTATATGAGAAGAAAAATTATTGTAGTAATGTGTCCATGACTGTTATAAATACATATTCCTAAGGAGAAGCCAGGAAGGATGGGAGCCACATCAGGATGACATCAGGAATGTCAGCAAGATGTAGAAGCTAGACAAAAATGGTCCAGAGATTATCTATCTCCACTCTTCAACAAAGATCAAATTAGATAAAAAGAGGAAAGAGACTTGAAATTAATCTGCCTTCAAGATGTGCCATGTTTTCACCTACCTACTCCAGGACTCAAGCCACTCAGAAACCTGAGAATCTAACACCCTTCAGAACCCCCAAGCCTTTTGCAGTCCAGGGGAGGAAAGGGGAAGTCCTATTGTACTGATGGCCATTGTATGAGCATGAACCTAGGAACAAAAGCTACGAGCCTGGGATGGCAGAGAAGAGGATGGAGACCTAAATCTTTCATGATATTGTCAGGCAATTAAGCTAGCGCACGTGGAGCTGCCCCAGTTCGGGAACTTTTGCTCTGTGCACTCATCAGTCCTCTTATTTGTATGTTATCTTGAGCACATGCGCCTGTTATTTTTGCCAGAAACAACTTCACTGATATACTGGATGGCAAAAGGTGAGCTCACAGCAAGGATTCAACCAAGGAGGAGAGCAGAGAGGAGCAGGAGAGGGCGTGTGGTCCCTGGCTTGCTCCAAGGAACTACTATGGCTTGGCATGGGTTGGCTCCCAAGTTCCATATGCTGGAAGTTCAGCCCTCATTGGAGTGATATTAGAAGGTGGTAGGATCTTGAAGAGGCGAGATCAAGGAGTGTGGGGGGTAATTGGGTCATGACCACCTGGTGAAAAAAGGGATTAATGCTGGTCTTACATAGTGGGTTGGGTCTTGCTGTAGTGGATTAGTTCCTGAGAAAGCAGGATATTATAAAAGCACGAGCCTGGAACTTCCCCAGTCTCTTTCTCTCTCACACACAAACTTCTTGCACATGCCAGCTTTACCTTCTACTTCTCTGTCATAATTTGGCTCATCTAGGAGGTCCTCACCAGATGCTAGCACTATGCTATTTGGATTTTCCAGCCACATGAGCCAAATAAACCTCTTGTTTTTATACATCACCCAGCTTCTGGTATTCTGTTATAGCAACATGGACTAAGATAGGAACTTATACCTTTATTCTACCCTGACCCATCCTGAGTTTCCCCTTTTGGCCAGATGGACAGAAGCTTTTGTGAGGAAACACTGACACCATTTCTTTGAGAGCAGAGACTTCAAGCCTAGGTCACCTGAGATGATTCCTCTGCTTGATGAAGTCAGTTCCCCACCAAGGGCAATGTAGATTGGATTTCACTTATTGATTTCATTTATGATGAAGCTCCAAGGCAAAGAAATGGATGCAGACATTCCATCTGATGTTGGGGAGGAAAATGCAGAAGGGAGACAAGATTAAGAAAAATTGTCAGCCAGTTTTCCAAAGAAGTACTCACCATTTTATCAAATGGATTCTCTTATTTCCCTGAAAGACCACAAAGCCTGCAGCAGTGAATCCTAAAAATGTTGTTGTGCCAGTTGAGTCCTAAAAGAATAGAAATAAAAACCTGGGTTGAGGAAAATATGGTACATGATAAATGGCATGCTTATTCATCTTCACCCTGGCTTAATTTCAGGTCAGGTCCAATGATTGTAGCAACAAACTAAGTTTCTGAGATGAAACTTCTAAGATCAGAACTTCTAAAATCTGAGCAAGGTCGAGGATTAAGCAGCTTCTCCCTTTCAGAAATGGACCTTCTGCCCCACCATGAACCGTCTAGAAAGATTATTCCCTAGAAAGATTATACTATGTCTGTTTTCAAGTGTTTTCTGGGTTCTAGATCTATTCTGAAAGGTGAGCAAACTATTCTTATTGTCCCTAGTTCTCTAATACAGTGAAACCAAAGCCCTGAGCATTTTCTCTAACCTGATTCAACTCACACAGGATTTCAGCAATTTCAGTATAAAAATATGCCTGGAAAAGTCTGCTTTGCTTTCAGCCTAGACCAAGAACACTAAGGATCTTGTGGATAAGCCAAATGAAGGTCAGTGGATAACAACAACAAATCAAGTCAGACTCCAAGGAATTAAGTTTCTTTTAAAATAAAAAATGCTCAAGTTTCTGGATAAACTCTGACTTCTACCATTACTAGAAGGGGCAGCTGGGAAATACTCTCAAACAATTGTATAGGCAGGACATGAGGATGTAAGCACCAATATGGGGAAGTACCACCGCCTTGGCTGTACATTGGAATCATCTGGGAGCCTGGTCCTCCCCCCCACACACAATCTGATATCGTGGGGGAAGCAGATGTGCATGAAGCTCCCCAGGTGCTTCTTATGAGCAGCCTGAGTTGAGTGCTATAAAACTAGTACATACTTAGCCAATAAGCTGGTCCAATCTGGGTAAATAAATATTCCAGAATAACTCAAACACTTATCTTTAAGAGCCTGACTGATACAAATAAATGTTTAGTTTAGGATCAATGTTAGCATCTGGCTGATGCATAGTTTAAAATAGGGAAAGGAAAGTATTGCTTGAATAAATCATTTCTGGAAAAGGTGTACATGGTATCACCTGGAGTTGGTCAAAAGGCATATTTCTCAGCTGCACCCCCTGAATTCTGACTCAGTAGCTCTGGGTGGAGCCTAGATGATTCTGATAAAGAAGGTTTGTGTTTAATCTTTGTGAAAAATACTGTTAAATCATATGAGTAAAGGAAAACAGAAAAATATGAACTCCTAATGCCATAATGTAATTTGAAAACTTTCTTTTTTTTTCCTCCCACTTTCTCATTTTTAAAGACTGCATTTTTACTGGCAATGGCCTTAACACAAATGTGTCAGGATCCGATTAACTTTCCAAAGGAAAACCATCCACTTGATGAATAAATCCATGGATGTTAATTTAAGAAAATGTGACTACTACATTGCAGTACAGATATTGGAAGACTCCAGTGGAGGGAATCAATTGCCAAAACGTGTGACTGCAACCTGCTTTTGTCCCTTTTGATAAGGAGCTGTGGGTCAGGCTGTGGAAGTCTCCTAAGATGGTTCCATCAGGCCTGCACTCCGGTTAATCCTCTTTGGGGAAAAGCAATCATTACACGGTGACCTGCCTTGAGGGACGATTACCTTGCACGGGTGAGGATCCACTCCATAGGTCTCCAAAGCGTGAGCTTTCAGGAGCAAGTTAAACTCAGCAACTGGTGGACTCTGGCCTCTATAATCACACAAGAAAAGTTTAGGGAGTTAAAATGGAAAATAACAGAAACATGAAATCCCTTCAATCAATAAAATATAATATTGTAAACTGAATAAAGAGAAAATCCCTGCATAAAAGCAATCAGTGAAGCCAATCACTATTTCTCACCAAGAGGAGGCCTTTGTTAAGAAATCTGAGCTCCTGTCCTCTACTTGGTCCATAATTGACCCACGTGTCCCTGGAGTACTCCGTTGACCTGTACAGTTAATCAAGCTTATCAAGTTACCAATAAGTAGGCCCTTGAAAATTCAATCTTAATATAAGATAAACCCCAGCCTCTGATCTTTCCATCTCGATTAAAAAGATTATCCAGGGCCAATGGCATTCCTCTTGCTCGGGGAGAAACTGGAAAGTCCTGCTACTCCATCAACACATCTAAACAGAGCCATCCCAGCAACAAAAGACCGGCAGCTATTCCATGGAGAGCCCTGGAGTTTGAAAGGAAATCTCAACCACCAGTCCCGGCACTGTCCTCCAGGCTGGTAAATAAGGTCTTGGCCTCCAGGGGGAAAAAGAACTACAAATATAGATGACCGTGAAGTCCTTTCAGGGCTAACTTCTGCACCAGGATTAAGTAGCATTTCAAAAATCCCACTTTGACTAACACTAATATCCCACATGTATCATAGAGACTCTGAACCATTCCCCTAAAGATAATTTATAACTATAACAACCAAGATAAGTTTGCCATGAACAACAACAGTAATTCATATTATTTATCTATTCATTGATTCATTCATTGGTACTAGGGGTTGAACTCAGGGGTATTCTACCTCTGAGCTACATCCCTAACCTCTTTTTTTTAATTTTGAAAAAAGGTCTTGCTAAGTTTCTGAGGGTCTCACTAAGGGCTGACCTCAATCCTGGAATCCTCTGTCTCAATCTCCCAAGTACTGGAATTAAAGGTGTGCACTTCATTTCTATTTTTAAAATGTAAAGTTATATCACAGTAGTAAATCTATCTTTACCCAAGCTCCTCCCCACAGATGGACTGTCCTCCAACACCCTCAAGACATTAAGAGTCATTGTGCCTCTAATTAAAACAGCATACCATCTACTCACCTACTTTCTTCCTAAAACTCTTCAAGATATTTTCTCTACTCTTAGTGTACTGAAATTTTGCTCCACTATGCCCGAGGAGCATCTTAATCCAATAATGTATTATCTTTCTTTGATTATTTGTTCCATTTGCGTATTGCCTTCCCCACCTTCTCTTTCACCTTCAGTCTCTCCCTCCCTCCCTCCCTCCCTCCCTTACCTACTTCTACCACCCCCCTCACTCCTTCCCTCCTTCCCTCTCTTAAGAGGCCCTATGAAATTTATTTTGAAACTCCTAGGTCTATCCTCCATGCCTCCTTTTAGCTTGTTTCATGCTTTATATATCTGCCTTTTGGTACTGCATCCTGAATTGTTTCATAATTCAAACTTCCAGCTTGCCAATTCATTCTTCAGCTGTGTGCATTCTGCTGTTCATCTCATTGGCATCTTTTCAAATATCAATTAGCATTTCATTCCCCGCGTGATATCTTTTGGGATCTTGAAACGGCAGCCTGTTGTTACTTCGTGAGCATGAACTCCTCTTCTGCCTCTTAGGACCACTGTTCATTTCTGGGCAGGTCCAATCCTGATTGTTCTGTGAATGCTGCTTTCTTGGTGAGAGTCCTTTTGTGGGCAGAATCAGTCTCTCATTTACTGAACTAATGTTTCCTTAAGTGTTTGGCTATTCTTGGTTGGATACTCATCTTTGTATCTGATATGTCTGCTTAACAAAGTGGCCTCCAGAGGCTGTAGGGAAGGGTGAGAAGTGCCAGGTGGGAAGAGTGTGTATCAGTAATTTGATTTGGGGTAGTAGTTTCTCGTTCTTTCCAGGAGCTTCCTTGCTCTCACACAGGGCACCTCAGCTCCAACCTGCTGCTGCCCTTGGTTTAGCACAAGGGAACCAGAGGAAGGGGTAAAAGTGGTCCACTTGCCAAAATGCAGCCGCCCCTCATCATGATGCTGTCCTGAGCACACAGTACCATTGCTGTCTTGTGGTATTCAACCTGGATCCAGAAAGATAGATTCCCTTCTTGTATCCTTTGTCTAATGATCTTTCTAGTGCTCACAGGGACTGGGGGAAGGAGGGGAATTTTGCCACATAGGCGACCTATTTCTTTTAAATGAAGAGATATTTTTTAAATCCATCCTTTACAGAACATTCCGGAGGAATGAACTCGAATACATGCTTTAGGAAAATAAAGTCTATCTGAGGCTTTTCAGGATTTCTTCTGCAGTTTCAGTGAAATGCCACCATGGAATTATATATATATATGGAGAATCTTTATTTATCCTGATCAACACTGTATGGGTTCTTTCAATTCAACAAATCCTAACTTTAGTCTTTTTTTAAATTAATTTCTTTATTTCTTTTCAAAACAAAGTAATTACAATTATTTGTCTTCTTGATAAAGTAACAAGATACTCAAGAAAGTCACCAACTAAATTGACAGGGATGGGGAAAGGTAGTTTGTTTTTGTTTTTGTTTTTGGTTTTTTTGCGGTACTGGGGATTGAACTCAGAGGCATTCTACCTCCGAGCTACACCCCCAGCCCTATTTTTTATTCTTTATTTTGAAACCGAGTCTCACTAAGTTGCAGAGTGCCTCACTAGGTAGCTGAGGCTGGCCGCGAACCCGGATCCTCCGGTCTCAGCCTCCCGAATGCTGGGATTACAAGTGTGCACCACCACGCCCGGCTGGAAAGGTAGTTTTTGAAAGTTGTTATTTTTATCAAAACATAGAAATGCTTGCAGTAGGGTTTTTTTTTAATTTTTTGCTGATGCAGCATAATTGGACATGATGGTGAGGTTTATGATACTTTCATATATACATATAACATTATTTGGTCTGTTTCCTTCCCCCAAACCTCCCCTTTCCCTCTCCTTCCTTCTCCAATCCCCTTCTACTACTCTACTGGTCTCTCTCATGAGGTCCCTTTTCTTTCCTTTTTTCTCTCTAGCTTCCACATAAGAGAGAAAACATACAATTTTCTGAGTCTGGCTGACCTCCCATAACATGATGCTCCATTCATTTTCCTGCAAATGACATTTTTTGTTCTTTTTTATGACTGAGTAGAACTCCACTGTGTGTATGTACCATACTTTATTTAATTATTCATCTGTTGATGGACACCTAGTATTTTAACTTACATCAGAAAATAAAGATAATTACTAAATCCAAATACTGTTCTCTCCCTCTCTCTCTCTCTCTCTCTCTCTCTCTCTCTCTCTCTCTCTACTCCTTCCCTCCCTCCTACTCTCATCCCCAAGTACACACACACTCACTTGCACACTCATCTTACCCACACACATCAGGACAAAGCGGCCGAATCTGTTCTACCCACTCTGATATTTTCAATGCAGAACTTCAGTCCAATGACCCAGACAGAGGCTACAGTGAGCCTGGACCAGGGCCAAGGCGACCTGTGCCACCCACAGCCACAGCCGGCCACCTCTGTTCTGGGACAATCCACCCGCCTCACTTGCATGGCCCTCATTCTGCCACACACTGGTGAGAACTCCTCCACTCCAGACAGCTGGCTGCTCTCATGATTGGCTGTCAGTGCCTTTTTATAAGTCACACATTACTTCTTCTTGAAATTCAGTTTGACCTTAAAGTCAGCCTTTCTTCTTTATTCAGTCTGGGAAGATGTTGTTTGTGAGAGACTGTAACTTACATGTTTGTATTGTAAAGTGCTGTGGTTTGGATGTGGTCTGAGTGTGTCCCCCAAAGACTCATGTGCTAGAAGCTTGGTCCCCAGTGCAGCGATGTGTGAGAGGTGGCGGGACCTTTAAGAGATGGGTTCTCCTGGGTTAGGTCTTTGGGAGCTCTGCCTTCGAAGCCTTCGAAGGGATAGTGTAGTCCTCATGGAACCCAGTGAGTTCAAGTGAGAGCAAGTTGTTATAAAAAGAGCGAGTCTGGCTCCTGAATTTCTTTGGCTTCCTGTCTTGCCATGTGATCTGTCCCTCCTCACATGCGCTCCCACCTGCTGCCCTCTGTCATACTGTGATAAGACCAGAGGGCCCTCACCAGAGCTGAGCAGGTGCAGGTACCATGCCCCTGAGCCTTCAGAACTGTGAGCTAAATATGCCTCTTCTTTTTTCTTATCTTTGCATTATAATTATACATGATAATGGTATTCCTTGTTGTCTATTTGTACATGCACAGAACATAATTTGGTCAGTTCATTCTCCAGGACTTCCTTTTCTTTCCTTCTCCTTCCACTCCCCTTACTCCTCCTAGTCTCCTTCCTCTGAATGTTCTTTTCTTTATAAAGTATCCAGCCTCAGGTATTTTGTTATAACATAAAATAGACTAAGATAGAAAGTGAAGTTTTTTCCTTGCTAGGTGGTCTCTTTCTGACCACTTCCTTCTCCCTCCTAAGTCTGATGGGTATCTAATCTCTAATTTCAAACACTCAACCACAGATGGCAGCAAGGTGCCACTGAATGTCCAGCTCCAGAGGATGTACCATTAGATTTGGGCATCTCTGTTCATCAGGAGATGCCACCCAGAATGTGAAAGGGCAAACCACAGTATGGGAAAAGATGTCAACAATGTGTATAAGCAAAGATAACATGTACAAAGAGCTTCCTTTCTAGGGTACTTTTATAAAGCTCCTATAAATCAATAAACAAATGTTTTAAAAGCCAGACAACCCAATAAAACTGGGCAAAAGTTTAATAGGCATGTAACAAATAAAAAGAATAAATAGCTAGCAACTATGCAAAAATCTGCTTTACTTCTTTATGATCAAGAAAAAAATGTATGTTAAAACTAAGGGAAACCATTAATATATCCATCCAGTAGCTAAAATTAAAAAGACTAACAAAAGCAAGCATTAGTGGTGATACTGCAGAAGCAGCTCTCATATACTGCTATAGAAATCAATTCTCTAGAAGTAATCAGAATAACTCTCTGGCATTATTTACTAGCAATGAACCCGTTTACATT
This sequence comes from Graphiurus murinus, assembly GCA_004027655.1. Lineage (NCBI taxonomy): Eukaryota > Metazoa > Chordata > Mammalia > Rodentia > Gliridae > Graphiurus > Graphiurus murinus. The sequence goes on from PVLC010008047.1 coordinate 15,265, forward strand.
AAAATTAGGAATTCCACTCATAGTTATATATGCAACAGAAACTAGTGCATGTTGTACTAAGAAATATATAAGACTTTTTATAGTAGCCCTATTTGAAATAGTCCTATTTTGAAATAGGAAGCAACTCAAGGGTCAAGAATGGGTAGATTATGGGCTACTACATGGCCATGAATTAAAGTCACACACAACAAAATAGGCGAATAGCATAAAAATAAAGTTGAACAAAAGAAGTCAGACACAAACTAGTAAATAGTGTATGGTTATAATTCTATAGCTTTCCCAAAAATGAGAAAACTGAAACCAAAGTGTTAGTGATGTTTTTCATACCCTTAGGTCTTAAATTTAAGCCTAATTCATTTTGAGTTGATTTTTGTGTCTGGTGAAAGATAAGGATTTGGTTTCATTTTCCTGCATGTGGATAACCAACTTTCCCAATGCCAGTTTTTTAAGAAACTCTTCCATTGCATGGCTTTGGCAACTTCATTGAAAATCAGTTGGCTATAAATATGTAGATTTATTTCTGGGCCTCTATTCTGTTCTGTTGGTCTGCTTTTATGCCAGTATCATGGCACTTTGGTTACTATAGCTTTGCAGCGTATTTTGAAGTCAGGTTGGGCGATGCTTTCAGCTTCACTCTTTTTGCTCAAGATTGATGTGAATATTTGGAGTCTGTTGGCTCCATACAAATTTTAGTATTGTTTTTTCCTAACTCCTCACCTCAACATAGCATTTATTCCCTTGCCATCCCTGCATATCCTATGCTGAGGGGAACTGTCAGGCAGGAGGTCAAGATACAGCAAAGCAAAAGCTCATCCTTAACATAAAAATTCTCAGGTCAGTAGCCCTTGCTTTGGATCTGATTGCAGATCTCCACCGGCTAAGGATTTAAAAGGCTTAATTTAAGTCAGGCCCAGTGGAGCACACCTATAATCCCGGTAATTGAGAGGCTGAGACAGGAGGATCACAGGTTTAGTTGAGGCCAACCTCAGCAACATAGTGAGATCCTATTTCAAAAGAAAAAAAAAATAAAATAGGGCTGGGGGTGTAGCTATGAGATAGAAGTCCCTTGGGCTCAATTTCCAGTAACCAAAAAAAAAAAAAAGACTTAATTTGAAAGTCCACACATAGAAAAAGGCCCAATGCAAATGCTCAGAGAAGGCAAAGGTATCAAAACTAACAGAGAAAAGTCAGGAACCTCAACAGCCCTGGTGACTCCTGAGGCCCCTGGCCCATGGGTGAAGAAACCAGTTAATGATCTGTCTTCCAAGCACACATTAAGAGCAATTAAATAGAAACGTCTTTTCCCTTCGAATCTCCCATTGGATATTTTTTTGGCAAAAACTCTGATAATGGAAAATAAAGATTTTCTATCCTTTAACTCTTGCACCAGGAAATGTTCCATCAGGAAATGTTCTGCTAAGATTAATAGTGTCTCTAATGAGACATTTAGAGGTAAAGACCAGTGATTAGTAGAATTCTTTTTAAAGATCTAGCAATTCTCCAAAAATATGCTTTTCTAATAAATAAGGTGAGTCAAGTAATTAGCTATATGTGTCCCTCTTGCCTGTCCTAAATACTGTTGGCCAAAGAGGACCAATCTCTCTCTTATTGATCCTCCTTTAGCATACCATCACATAAAGTACAAAATCATACAGCATCCCAATAAGAACGTAAATTATTAGTCATCCTGCTAACTGTGGGTTGAGGTGTGGATTTTTCCAGCAATGACCTGGAATGCTCACAGTGCAGTTGGCAGGGAAGGGATGAATCTGGTTCCACCTGACCCATTTGGACCTACAAGCTTCAGAATTAAATTCAGGAGAAGACCAATATAAGGTTCTCTTTCTAAATAGTGGGATTCTCAACGTGAGTTAAATTAGGTTTTGCTGCAACTTGGTTAAAACTTTACTTAGATTTAGCTTTGTTGCAACTTTGAGTTTTCCTCACCACTGGCTCCAAAGGCTTGGGAGTGCTCTCAGGACTTGCACTTCAGCAGGGTTGGTATTTTAGTACCCAGGAGTCTGCAGGGAGCTCTCTCTGCTTTCCAGCTGGGCTGCAGAATTTGGAGGATGCAGGGAAACTCCTGTCCACTTCAGTCCTATACCTGGCTATCTGGATGATAGAAGATGTTCCTCCTCCCTGCAGTCCTAGCTTCTGCTGTGGGCAAAGGTTGCCCTGCCCTGTGTCTGGAATGCCTCAGAGGGATTTCACTTGGTTCTCCCAGGGGTTAAAGGTTTGACTAGTTGCCCTTACCCTCCACCTATGGAATATTCTTTCCCCTCCACCAAAAATGAAAGCAACTATGAGTCTCTCACTGGACAGACATGCTGGATTTTCCTCTGCCCTCAGATGGGCTAAAAAATATTCTTTTGTAGTTTACTTTGCTCATTGGTGTTATTTTGGAGTTAGGGGAGATTGATGTTTTGTGTTTTTCTAGATCCTAACTGGAAGTGAAAGTCTCCAGTCTGTCACTTCTAATTTCTTAGATAGGGACACTATCTCTTGCAAACCCATTAGGTACCATTAGGGACCATTAGGGACCATCTCTATGCAAAGCATTAGATAAGATGCTGCAAGTCTGGGCAGCTGCCATGGTATAAGGGAGACAGTGATGATGCCCTGAGTCCATGCAGGACCAAGACTTATAGGGGAACAGTAACTTAGAAAGATACTAGAGTACTGTGCCAAATACTCAGCAGCATGGTCCATCTTTGTAATTGCATAGCCTTGGAAACTCTGTTTCCTTATCTTCCAAAGATGGCAGTGGCTGGTCACAAACTCAATACTAATGGAGTCAGAAGGAAGGTGACTCAGCTGAGCAAGGATGGTGGTGACTCAGAGAGCAAATGACTCATTCAAAGGGATACTATTTCTGAGTGCTACCAGATGGGGGCCAAGGATCGATGTTAGCACATATCTCCACTGCAGGTAAAGCTACATCTATGTGTCAACTGATGCCACGTTTCAAAACTATTATTTGGCCCGAAGTCTATACATCTGGGTCAGAATGTAGCCCAAGGACCGTCATTGTGTGACCCTGCTTTGGACACCAAAGGTCCCTCAAGTGTAGTAACTGGGTATCAATTTGCTTTGTTTTTGGCTCATGACCTCTTGAGAGCCAAAGGCTCTGTATGGTAGTTGGAGCTGTCTTCTACTCATAAAAAGTAGGAAGCAAATTAATTGCTGCTTCATAGATACTACTTTTCAGATTAGAGAAATATTTCAATGCATAAGGTCATGGTGGAGTGTGGGTGATGGTGTGGACCTCAGCTCAATGGTAAAGCAGTTGAAGATCTGGGGTAGGCCATCCAACACTACTGCAGTTCCCTACCAGTGGCCCTTCAGTTCATAGCCATTGTATGAATGGGTAGGTGGGAAGATGCATGGAGGCAGGATGAACCATGGAAGGATGGATGGATGGATATATTGTCATAGTCTCATCAAAAGTTCAAAGATTCTTTAACTCTGCCTTGTAAGTTAGAAACACACATCAGGGAAAACCACAGAAAGTATTAAATAATGACTGACTTCTACTCCCAATACAACCCCTCTGTCCTTCTTCATAGCCATGTTGCACTTTGGTGACATGGCCCATTCTCCCCTGAAATCACTTTAGCCATATTTCACCTAGATATAAAATGTTAATGATTTGGATGTTCACACCATTTTCCTATTGCCCATCCCTCTCTTGGAAATGTCCCTAAATGTAGGCCTCAAAATGCGAGGATTTATTTTTTATAGAAGGAATATTTCATGCTGAAGAATTCCATCCCTTATTCCTAACATATATTATAATAAATAGCAACAGAAAGTGGAAAAGGATTCAATAACACACTCAGGAGAGAGAACTGAGGGTTTGGGAAGGGACTCAGTAAAGGAAAGAGGGATGAAAGAGAACAGAAAGAAAGTACATCTTAAGAAAGATTGGGATTGTAATAACATTGGACACTTTCCCTCTTCCCTCAAGAAACACTCTTCTAAAAACTGACAAAAATATCTCCTACAGGGGCTCTTGTGACCTTACATCAGAAGCACAAGTAAAGTTTATTTTTCATAGCAGAGCATTTATTTCTAGAAAGCTACACATTGTTTTCAGCTATAACTCCTTACTAGGAAGCCAGGGCACATAGTTTACAGAGAATGTGAATTTTGAGAAGTAGATATTATTGCTCTGTTTAAAATATATTCAGTGTCATTACTGCTTCCAGCACAAACCTCTCTGCATTAGACCAGTATAGTGGTGGCTAGCTGGACAATCTTTTTGCACTTTAAGGGCAAGGAACGTACCTCATCAAAGCTGCTTCACTGCCAAGCAAGCCTCTGGAACATTGAAAAGCTGATGACCTCTGACTGAACTTAATATAAATGGTTTTGCCCTAATGACAGACTTGATGAGCTGGTGATGAGAAGTTGGTAAGATTAACTGAGGAGAAACTCTAGGAAATACCTCCAGAGAAGATTATCCTGGCTTCTGTCATTGACATTACTATTATTTTTATCTTAAACCCTTGCTAAGAACCCTTGGGACTAATGGAATGGGTATTTCCTCTTAACCTAAATGACTATGATTAAAACTCTGCAAAACAGAAACCAAGAGGGCCAAAATTAACTGAATGTCATGGTTGAGTCCCTAGGGATTGTGGTAATGACTCCTTCCAGCCACTAGAGGGACCTAGAAGGAGGAATTGCCTATTTTTAGATGAGTCCCAGGGCTAGGACCTCACCTCTGCACACCAAACTCAGTAGGGTCTATAAATTAAAGGAGATTATATTTTACATGTAATTTTTAAACATATATATTTTAAACAAATATATATCTATCTATCTTTGAGTCTTAAAATTATCTATGCCCAGTACTTGGGAGGATGAGACAGGAGGATTGCAGGTTTGAAGCCAGCCTCAGCAACTTAGTGTGACTCCCAGCAACTTGACAAGACTCTATTTAAAAATAAAAAATAAAATAGGTCTGGGAGTGTCACTTGGCAGTAGAATTCCCCTAGATTCAATCCCCAGTACAAAAAAAAAATTATCTGCAGATAAGAGAGTGAAGCAGACATTGATTCCAGACCTGCCCACCACATGTTCAGGAATCAGCAAATGAGGATCCTTGGCACAAATCTGACCCACCACCACTTGCTTTTATCAATAATGTTTTATGCAATCATGGTCAGCTCATTTATGAATTGTCTATGTCTGCTTTTGTTCTACAAAAGCAGAGCTAAGTAGCTGTAATAGAGACCATGTGGCCCAGAAAGTAAAAAATATTTAACTACCACTGATCTAGAAGAACCATTCAAATTCAGCAGATTTTAGCACTGACATCTTTTCAATAACAGGAATTGTACATCTGAACATCCTCCAGTTCACAGGATATTAAGAGGCCTAAAGATACCTTTTTAATGCCTTTAAATAAAGAGCTATTAACTTACACACTGGCTACGATGACCAAAATCCAGAACAGCAAAACTGCCAAATTCTTCAGGAATGTGGAGCAACAAGAACTCTCACTCATGACTAGTGGGAGTGCAAGATGATACTGAGATTTTGGAAGTTTCTTATAAAACTAAACATTCTCTTACCATATGTTATAGCAATCATGCTCCTTGGCATTTACCCCAAGTTGAAAACTAATGCCCATACAAAACCTATACACAAGCCAGGGGCTGTGGCACTTGCCTGTAATCCCAGCTACACAGGAGGCCAGGGCAAGAGAATCACAAATTTGTTGCCAGCCTGGGCAATTTAGTGAGCCTCAGTCTCAAAATAAAAACTAAAAAGGAAAGGGGATGTAGCTTAGTGGCAAAATACCCCTGGGTTCAATCCCCAATACTGGTGTTAAAAAAAAAAAAAAAGCCCACACATACATACGTTTACAATAGTTACACATAATTGCTCAAACTTGGAAGCAAGCAAGTTGTCCCTCAGCAAGTGAACAGATAAATGAACTGTGGTACATTAAAGACAATGGAACATTATCCAGCACTAAAGAGAAATGAGCAGGAAGCTTAAACACATATCACTTAATGAAGGAAGCCAATCTAAAAAAGCTACATGCTATATAATTCCAACTATGACATTCTTGAAAAGTCAAAACTTTGGAGAAGTAAAATGGTCAGTGGTTTCTAAGAGTTAGGTGATAGGAAATAATTTTTAGAATAGTGAAACTATTGTGTGTGAAACTATAATGATAGATAAATGCCATCATACATTTATCATACATTTGTCCAAACCCATAGAATATACATCAAGAGTGAATCCTAATGCAAACTATAGTCTGTGAGTGCCTATAATGTATCCATGTAGGTTCATCAAATGTAATAAATGTACCACTCCAGGGAGGGATGTTGATAACAGGGGAGGCTATACATGTGGGAGGGGTCAGAGGGTCTATGAGAAATCTCCCTATGTTCCCCTCAACTTTGCTGTGAACAGTAAAGCCTATTAAATAATAAAAATAACTCAATTAGTCAATGACACTGCGGAAGCCACTACAGGCTGTTTATCAGCTGTTTCTAGCTCACACCACCTTCCAGACACCTAAAAGAACTGCACTTCCGTGTTATTGGGCAGGACCTTGGGGCTGTTTCTGATCAAGCAGAGCCCCCCAGCTGACATGAGACAGACATGGAGCAGATCAAGGAAGAAGCCTTTCCATGCAGAGCCACTGAGCTCTGGGATATCCTTAGCAAAATCTAGCTTACCTTGTCTGACGCAGAGATGGCCAATAACTGTAACAACTGTACAGTATTACCGTATTTCCAAAACCATGACTTCTCTCTATCCTACCTTCTGGTGTAATTGAAGATTAGTTTGGTCAGCTTTTCCATGACTGTGACTGGAATACCTGACAGGCACAACTTAGAGGAGGAAAGGTTTATCTGAACTCATGGTTTCAGAGGTTCTCTCCACAACTGGCTTCAAGGCAGAAACCACAAGAGAAGAATACATGGTAGAGAAAGACTGCTCTCAGCACAAAGAGGCCAGAAGCAGAGGGAGAGAGAAAGAAAGCTGCCAGGGACAGATACAGTCCTCAAGGCCATGCCCCCAGTGGCCACCTCAGCCATGCCCCACCTCTGAGCCTCACTGCACTGGGGAGAGGCTTTCAATAAATGAGCCTCAGGGAGGACATTCCAAACCCAACCCATAACAAAAATATGGTACATTTAAGGAGGAATAACTGATCCTAGCATAAATTTCAATCTTCACCTGCAAATCTCTTAAATATCTAAAAGAGTCTAAGCATTTAGTCCAAAGAAACTCTTGCTAAACTCTCAAGTTTCTATTATATTTTGGAGTACCTTGAAACTCTGAGAAGTCTCTCTCTTTCTCACTTTCTTTCCCCAGAGAACTCTCTTATCCAGGCCTGTGGATCAGGCCAGCTGGGTTCCAGCCTCAGCAGTGTGTGGCCTCCCCTCCTCTGGGAGGGAAGTCCTTACCTTTGCCTGATTAATTTCTCCCATGTAGGGTAGCTTTGTCCCTTCCTCAGAGAGTATAGGAGCAAAATGATTCTAATCAATAAAGAGTCTCCATCAATGGCTCCTCCATCCAACCATCCAACCGAATACCCTCTCCCCCACACAAGAACACATCTCGACCAATGTTCAGAGGGTTTGCTAACCCCAGGGTGAGCAGCCTCGACTTCTGTAGCAAGTTTTCCAACCAACTCTAAAAACCACCTCTCTGTCTGCACTACTACCTTCTTCTACACTTCTTGACTTTTACCAACCTACAAAATCTCTCTCTCTCTCTCTCTCTCTCTCTCTCTCTCTCTCTCTCTCTCTCTCTCTCTCTCTCTCCCTCCCTCCCTCCCTGCACTGATGCAGAATCAAATACAGGACGACCTGTGGAGGATGAGTGAAAACACAGGGGAAAATATCCCCTGACACTGCCGGTGCCACATCACATGATGCCTGGCAGTTTCTCCCCTCGATCCCATGACTTCAAACTCCTGCCAGGGGCTTTCTGGATGTTACAAATGTACCGCACTACATACACCACCAAACAGCAGCTTCAATCAAACCATGCAAATTACTTCTGAGATGTATAAATGATGTATAATGATGACCCTAGATCGCGAAGACCACTTTCAGAGATCCCAATCAATCCAGGAGCTGGCACAGGTCCACTCTACAGATTTCTAGTCATTAAGAAATAACCTGGAGCTGGACATGGTGGCGCACGCTTGTAATCCCAGCATTCAGGAGGCTGAGACCGTAGGATCCGGGTTCAAGGCCAGCCTCAGCTACCTAGTGAGGCACTCTGCAACTTAGTGAGACTCGGTTTCAAAATAAAGAATAAAAAATAGGGCTGGGGGTATAGCTTGGAGGTAGAATGCCCCGGAGTTCAATCCCCGGTACTGCAAAAAAAAAAAAAAAAAAAAAAAAAAAACCTGGAATCTTTTTCAATGAGCCCATTTCCTCATAAAATCTAGTGGGCCACCAAATCCTACTGCCATATTATCTCAAGATTCTCTTCTTTCAGTTTCCTCTCTTCCTATTGCTTTTCAGGTCCTCAGCAACTTTGAAGAGCAGGGATTACTCACTCCCTCTGCCCCCGGGATCCAACTTCAGGCATCACGGCCATGGTGTTTTGGTTTAGATAAAGAATATCCTCTGGAAAGACTCATATATTGGCAGTGCAAAAATGTTCAGAGATGAAATAATTGAAACGTGAGGGTCCTAAGCTCTTCAGTGGATAAATCCACTGATGGTTAATAATCTGAATGTACTTATTGAGCAGGTAGGATGTGGCTGGAGGCGGTAGGTCACTGGGGTGTAGCCTTGGAAATATGTCCCTCACCTTCTCCCCTGTTCTCTGCTTCCGGCCCCCTCCATGTGAGAGCAGCGTCCCTCTGTGCACCCTGCCACTACTGCCATGTATGATTTGGAGCAGAGCCATTGCTATAGGCTGAAACCGTGAGCCCCAAATAAATCTTTCTGCCTCTCCATTGTGCTGTGAGGTATTCAGATCACAGTGGGGAGGATACTGACTGACACACGTGGTGGCACTGTGAAGCACCTGTCCCTCCACCCGCTTCCCAGGATTGCTAAGCACAAGAGTAGAGTGTGGATGTTAGTGTCAGATTTGAGTGCAAATCCTGAGTCTGCTCCTAACTAACAAGGCAGGAAATTTAGCCAGTCCGAGATGCCCTTTTCTCTTTTCTCATCAGGAGCATTAACAGTGTCTACCTTGTAGTGTTTGGGAAATCTGAGTGAAATAATGTCCATAAAGCTCTTTGCACAGTGTTTTAGCATCTGACAAACACGTAATAGGTATTTATTATTATAATATGTTCCAAGCATCAACAGTCCTACAAATTCTGGTCACAGAAGACCTCCCGTGCCAGTCAGCAGAATGGATGCAGCTCCTTCCTCCGAGCTCTCACTCCATGGACCTAGGAAAGACACTCCTATGCCACACACCCTCAACTGGAGTCCTGGAACTTGACTGTTAGCTCCAGCACCCTTGTATCCAAAATGCAAAAAGTATAGAGTTTCACATAGTTCCAACAAAGCTTTTCATTCAGAGACAATATTCTAAAATAACCCCCTAGAGATTATATGTTGCTTTTTGAAATCAGCACAATGTTTTGACATCTAATCGTTTTTATTGCTAAGAATCAAGGTTATCTTTTCCAAGCTGAAATACGCTGCCTCTTTGAATATCCACATATGTGCTCTTCTTGGACTCACCAGAAGGGGGAGTGCCTGCACAAGGTAGGGGGTTCTAACATTCCTTCCCAAGGGGCCTATTATCTGTCCCAGAAATGATAAACAGTGACGCTATGCTATTTTCTCTATCATGACCAGAGGCCCAAAAGATGGAAGCACCTCAGATCCTACAGTTCTTCATCAATGCAGGTCATAACACTGCCTGTGCTTATTATGATTATCAAAAGGATTCTTTCTGTGATTTGCACAGGATCTAAGTACTAATTACAGACTAGAATATCTGAGTTACCCGAATTCCCAATTGGAGACAATTCCTAAGCATGCTTCATTTTATTTCCCATAACTTCTGCAGAGAGGAATCATTGCACAGTGCTTAAAAACACAGGCTCTATACCCAGGCTGAAACAAATCCTGGCTCTGACACTTACTAGCTATGCATAAGTTGCTTAAACTCTGTTCCTCAGTTCTCTCATCTGTAGTATGAAAACAACCATAGCCCCTATCTCATTGGTTGCTGTGAAGATTAGTGAGGTGCAAAGTGCTTAGAATTGTAGAGAACAACCTACCACCACTACCCTGCAGTTCTCGCCTTGAAGCGTCATAGACAAGGTGAAGGAGGAGCAGGCATTAAATCTCATCATCTAGCAGGGCATGGTGGCGCACACTTGTAGTCCCAGCATTTGGAAGGCTGAGACTAGATGATCCGGGTTCGCGGCCAGCCTCAGCTACCTAGTGAGACACTCCGCAACTTAGTGAGACCCTGTTTCAAAATAAAGAGTAAAAAAACAGGGCAGGAGGTATAGCTCGGAAGTAGAATGCCCCTGAGTTCAATCCCCAGTACCACACACACACACACACACACACACACACACACACACACACACACACAAATCTCATCATCTTGGAAACAGCTGGACAAAGGGAATCTCATCAGTGATTTTACTCCATTTGAAGTCAATGCTTCCATCAATAGCCATAAGAAGGAGAAAAACAATACAAAACTCAAACTGGAAAGGATTATTTATTTACCTTAGATTTCACTTTGGGAAACTCAGGTTCACTAGAACCCCATATGTATGAGAAAATGCATACATATACCTAATCCCTGCTAACCATCCATAAGCAGCCACTGGGAGACCCCACCCTGTTGAGACTGTCGCTAATGGAGGACACCAGGGTGTCCTTGACAGAGTCCAGAAGTAAGGCTCTGCCACCTGAAGCGGTCTGCCCACATGTTGCCCAGATTCCCCACATCGCTGCAGTAAGAGCACTTTCTCACCTCTATCATCTTCACAAATATCTACCACAGTACCTGAGTTCACTTTTATGAATTTCCATGATTTTTCTTTCGAGCTTCTGTGACTGCTTCGGGAAAATCTCAAACTCGCTGATGTAATTCTCAGGATGCTCATCAGGATCATAATCACCAAGCTCAGCTGTAACCAGAAAACATGAAGAAAAAGAGAAAGATTAAAAACAACACCATCAGGGTGTGTATGGAATGTCTCCTGCCACCGAAAGAAGAACCTAGATTAAGCTCACCCAACAAAATGTATTTGAACCCATGACAAGACCACAGCCTGAGAGTGTAGAAACTCATATGTAGGTTCAAATCTAACTGTCTGAGCTTGGGCACTTGTCAACCTTCTCTGAGTCTCATTTCCTTTATCTGTATACTAAAGCAAATTAAATAAGTATTTGTTGATGGGGTATTATTGGCACATTTGGAGGGTTGAACATGTTTATTGTTTCATATTTCCCAAGTAATTTTAGAAAATTTAGAACCTTTACCCTTCAGACACAAAATGTAATAGCAAACTCTTGGTGACCACCAAGAATACCATTCCCCAGAAGTTAGTCAAAGGGTACAAAATTTCAGTTAGCCAGGAAGAATATATTCAAGGGGTCTACTGTAGGATAGGGTGAATAAAGCTGATAATAATGTATAGTATACTTGAAAATCTCTAAGAGAGTAGAATGTAGGTGTTCTTATCCACCTTCCAAAAAAAAAGTTGAAGTATGCCTGTAATCCCAGTACTTGGGAGGCTGAGACAGGAGAGTTGCAGGTTTGAGGCCAACCTTAGCAAGTTAGTGAGACCCTCAACAACTTTTTTTTTAAATAAAAATTTAAAAAAAGGACTGGGGGTGTAGTTTGAAGGTATAATGCTCCTGAATTCAATCCCCAGTACCACACACGTATAAAAATATAATAAGTAGGTCAGGTCATACATATGTTAATTAGCTCAATTTAGCCATTTGACAATATCATATATTTAAAAACATCATTTTGTATACTATAAATGTCATAATGTTTGTGAACTTAAGAAATGAAAAATTATAAAGAATTTTAAATGTCTCCCCAGTATTTCCTTCCTCGAAGTTCTATTCACAGTTAACAGTCTCTGAGTCCAGGATTCCCTAACCGGAGCTGCTGGGGACTGAAGACAGAGGGAGCTGCCCTGAGGTTTATGCAGTATAGCTCAGCCAACAACAACAACAAAAAAAATCACAACCTGAAAGAACACAAGGGAATCCCACCTAAAAATGAATGGCTTGTTCTTCATTTAAGTAGGAAATCGCATATTCAACCACAGCCATTGCTTCATTCTAACATGGTGCACCTCAAGAGAAGAATCTTCAAGGAGAAGAGAGATGATACACATCTCCAAGCACCCTGAGGACCTTGCAGAGGTGGTGCCTGGCCCACAGCCTTGTGGATAATGGTGATGTCTTTCTGCTAATGTCATGAGCTTGCTAAGGAACGTGAGCCAGAAGGAACAAGTCTCTCTGGCAGAAACAGGGGATACAGCCCAAGAGAGTAGACTAAAGATGGTGGGGAAAGCCGGGCATGGTGGCGCACGCTTGTAATCCCAGCATTCGGGAGGCTGAGACCGGAGGATCCAGGTTCGCGGCCAGCCTCAGCTACGTAGTGAGGCACTCCGCAACTTAGTGAGACTCAGTTTCAAAATAAAGAATAAAAAATAGGGCTGGGGGTATAGCTCGGAAGTAGAATGCCCCCTGAGTTCAATTCCCAGTACCGCAAAAAAAAAAAAAAAAAAAAGATGGTGGGGAAACTGTACTAGACAAACCCAACCACCAATATAACCTCAAAGTAAAAAAATCAGTATGCCTTGAGCACATCTGGTAAATCATATCCAGCTCTGTAATTTGTATCTACTGTCCCTTCACGGTCAAATCATCCAATGACTGTGGAAGGACAAACCCAGAAGGAAAGCAAAGCTCTCTAAAGCTTCTTACCAGAATTCAAATTGTAGAGTCCTTAAAATGACTTGGGATGTATACATACCATATGAAGAAGAAACTTTAAAATATGACCCAAAATACTATTGATTATTGGAGATAAATGGTTAATTTGATCATATAAAAATTAAGGTATTCCTGCTCATTAAATAACATTAAAGTCACAATAAGAGAGATGTCAAGTTGAAAGGATATATTTACACTATTTAAAGTTGACAAAAGCTAGAATAAAGAAAAAGTTCCTACAAATCAATGAGAAAATAGGCTGGAAGACCAATAGAGAAATGGTCTAAGGATATGAACAGGCAATTCACAAAAGGGAAAATTCAAAGGGCTAAAGTATGGAGGGATGCCCTCATTCTCATTAGAAATCAGATATGCAAACCAAAACAAGATGTCACTTTACATCTATAACATTGCCAAAAAATTAGGAAGTTGGCAGAGACATGAGGAAACAGAAACACTTGTGCACTCTTGAGGAGTCTCAATACATGCACTTCTCATGAGCAAGGTGGGAGTATTTAGCCAAATATTATGACTCAGAAATCCCTCTTCTGGGCATATATCCTAGAAAAGCTCTGGGTACAAGAAAGGATATATTCAAGGTTTTTTTTTTATCACAGCATTGATCATGATCATTGGAAGCGAGAGGGAACTTGGGTGTTCACTGTCAGTGGGACTGATAAGTAGAACATGGGAGATGTGCCATGCAGGACACTCTGGCGGCGACAGGCCACAGGGCATGCTCCCAGCAACACAAATCCAAAACTTTAAAATATGACCCATGAGTCTGATAGCACCACTTAATTTATGAGATTTAAGAATATATACACACAAAACAACCTTGATCATTTTACAAAGCTGTGGGCAAAGACACCAAAATAGATCAAGTCAGTTGTCTTTAGGAAAGAAAGCGGAGGATAATAGAAAAGGGGAAATCAATCAACCAATCAATGGATGGGCCCAAGGGATCAATGATGAATGAGAGTGGACCATGAACTGATGATTAACTTCACCTAAATTCCCCAAAAAGTACACATAGCACGCCCCCCCCCAACACATGCACTCCTGTGCACTGGCTGTGGGCCTAAACATTTAGGAAACGGCATACCCAATGTCTCCATTTTCCATCAGTAGTATGGTAATGGACCACCGATATGGAAGTGGGTCATCTTCAGTGCACATGTTGCTCACAGAGTGACTGGTGAGGAAAGGCCTCATGGCGGGGGGAGGTAGGGGCTCTTTCCAGAGAAGTACATGGTACATAAGTTACAATGGACATTTATTGCTAAATACTGCAAATAAGCAGTCTAGCAGATGTCAGAAAACTGAGAGAAGAAACATCATGGAGAGCATGCAGGCTTGCCTCCTGGCACAGGCCCTGCGCCCTCCTCTCCTTACCTAAGGCAGTTTCTGAGGAATAAGGACTTCTAACTGCTCATGCCAAGAGGAGGAAGCAGTTCATGGTTCTCTCTCCTCCCCGTGACGATGAAGGTGAAGTTGTAACAATCCACCATGGAGCACCCTAGCTGGCCTATGGTTTAAAACAGGCCCTGGGACTTCTCAAAGAGAATTTAACTGCCAGAAAAATCCAAAGAATGTGAAGTAGAAGGATGAGTAGGACCTGGTGATGGTGAGGCTGAAGGGTGATGGTATTCTCCCTGACTGGGGGAGGGCTCATTTCAAAAGAACTCTGGATCCAGGGTGTTACAGCTCTAAGCCCAGCTCCTGCAAGAGCCTTCCCTGAAACCCAATGGCTAGCTCAAGGCCCTCCTGGGGGGCACCCATAAAGAGGACCCAATCTGTGTGTTCCCCATATAGTCATTAACATATCATCACAATGGTTTATTTGTTTGTCTCTGTGCTTTGGTGCCCACCAATCAGCAGCTATTCTATACTAGTTTGGAAAACATGTGAAAACATCAATGAATGAGGTGGTGCAAACCTTCCCAACAGGCAGCCAATCAATCTCTCCCAAGTGGAGAGGGAAAGCACACATCTGAGCAACTGAGGGAAGTGTCCTGACTCGTCCAACAGATTTCATGGGAAGTCAGCTATGTGTCAGACACAGGAAAACTGCTGTGAAAAAAGCACCCAGGTCTTACCCCCATGGAATTAGATTCTGCATGGGATTTAGAATGTCCCCTCCTAAAAGATCATGTGTTTGTGCTCGATCCTCAGCTTGGTGCTACTGGGAGGTGGTGGAAACTTTAAGAGGTGAGGCCTGGTGGGAGGAGTTTAAGTCAATGGGAGTATCCTCAAAGGGGACCCCAGTCTCCTCCTATTTTTCTCCTGGCTTGTGATGAGCTGAGCAGTCTTACTCCACCACATGCTCCTGCCATGATGTGCCTCCACAGGCCCAAAATAATGAGGTCAACCAACCTTGGACTGGAACTTCTAAAACTGTGAGCTGAAATTAACCTTTTGTCTTTATAAGCGGATTTTCTCAGGTATTTGTTAGTCAGCCACAGAAAGCTAACACAGGAGGAAATGAACAATAAGCCCCAAAATAACATGATAACTTCAGATTTACATGCTTTCAAGACATCTAGACATGGGAAAGAATGATAGTCAGAAGGGGGAGCTGCTGCAGATGACTCAGACCAAGAAGACTTCTCAGAAGACACAGCTGCACTCAGTCCCGAATAGATAGTGGAAGCTGGAACATCCACAGGGGCTGGGCACACCAAGCAGAGGAGACAAGCTCAGCCCCTCCATGGTGCTGTTTTGTAAAAGAAAGAGGAAAGAAAGTTTTACCAAGAGAGGATATAAATAGAGCCCAAGAGTTTTGTGTGTTTGTTTTGTAATTTGTGTTATGAAATGTATTCTAAATGTATTGAATATGCTCCTTGGATTCAGTAACTATGGGTAACAAATCCCTAGGTGACTGGTTGTTTTCTATACACTCAGAATATACTGAAGCTTAGAACATACTCCTTAAAAAGGCAATAGCAAGCTGGATGTGGTGGTACATGCCTGTAATCCCAGTACTTGGGAGACTGAGACAGGAGAATCACAGATCCAAAGGCAGCCTCAGCAACTTAGCCAGACTTTCAACAACTTAGTGAAACCCTGTTTCAAATAAAGGCTAGGGGGTGTAGCTTGAAGGTAGAATGCCCCCTGGGTTCAATTCCTGGTACAAAGGAAGAAGGAGGAAGAAGGACGAGGAGGAGGAAGAAGGGAAGGAGGAGGAGGAGGGGGAGGAGGAGAAGGAGGAGGAGGAGGAAGAGAAAAAGAAGAAGAAGAAGAAGAAGAGGAGGAGGAGGAAGAGGAGGAGGAGGAGAAAAAGAAGAAGAAGAGGAGGAGGAGGAGAAGAAGAAGAAGAAGAAGAAGAGGAGGAGGAGGAGGAGGAGGAAAGGGAAGGAAGGGAGGGAGGGAGGGAGGGCATTAGGAAATGAGACCATGAAAGGTCACAGGGCCTCCCACTTTCTAATCAGGAGTCCACCTTCTTTATCACTGTGTAGGAATAAGTGGTTCAGACAGAGTCCATCTACATCTGCATTTGTTAATGACTTCCAGAGCTGCCTTAGTATTCATGCTAAGCATCAGAGAACTTTAAGAACCCAGCTTTTACTGAACTACAAATGACCCACATGCACCACTGCATTTTAGAGACAAAAGGTGTTCTCAAGGTCTGCCAGTCCATTTCCAACTTTGCTCTCTCAACAGGATCTGTGTGTGGTCAGTGATAATAGTGATGAGGAAGGAAAATAGGGCTCTGCTCATCTGGATGGAGCCTTTGTGGCTTTATTTCAAACAAAACAGGATGGAGAGCTTTCCAGTATAGATTCATATTGAGCTTGTCCTTGGAGATTTGACAGTGATTCATTAAAGCCTAAACACATTCTGAAATCCTCAGACACTGCTCTATTGCTTGGGTTAATATCGATTCCCATTCTCTTCCCTCATATCTTGCACCTGAACTAGAAGAGTGCCATCTTCACCATGAAAGGAAGAGAACTATGAGGCTTAAGAAGCCTCAAGCACATGCTTCCCACCAGGTCTCACAGTAGTTCTGACAACTGTAAACTGGAATATCCCCCAAGGGTTTAATACCTCTGCCCAAATTTGCTACAAAGCAATAAGGGGGAAAAGCAACACACAGTTCTCACTTCAGGATTCTGAGAGACCAAACTCACTTAGGAATAGGTCAAAAGAACTATTTCACAGTACAAGATGTCCTAAGGGACAGTGTGGGCCACAGTGAGAGCCCCAGGAAAAGGACAGGTGTCTCTTAAGCATGAAGGAAGCCTGGCATTGTGATAGGCAGGTAACTGTCACCTGTGACCAGCTTTTGGTCCATCACAGACTCCTTTGTTATTCCTTCTGGATGCATCAAGAAATCAATATAGTCGCCTGGTGTGTGTGTGTGTGTGTGTGTGTGTGTGTGTGTGTGTGTGTGTTCTCTCTCTCTCTCTCTCTTTCCTTTCTTTTCCCTCCCTTCCCTTGTCTCTCTCCTTCTCTCTCATAAACATGTGATTAGCACCCATGTTGCAAATGACTAGACCATCAAGGCCCTTCCAGGCAGTCCCTGTGGCCAGCTGCTTTCCAGAGAGTCCCAAGGAACAGAATACCCATCCATTCTCTGCTTGGGCCCATCCAGAGCAATGTGCTGCCTCGGGTCTTGGAAGTCATCTTCCTTCAAACACTGTCCCTGTGAAGCAGAAGCCCTCAAAGCCAATCCAGGTCTGTGCATCACTGTTTCCTACAGCCTCCCCACCTTGTCCAACCCTAAAAAGAACAGCCACTCCAGCTGAGAGGCCTGTGCTTTCCTGGCCGGGTGCAGAATGGTATCATGAAATCACATAGCCAGAGGAGGAGGTAGGACCACCCCACTTGACAGATGAAGATACTGAAGCTCACAGAACTTAAGCATTGTTGATGGTGAAATAACCAGGAAAAAGGAAGAAAGGTTGAAATTGAGATAAGAGAGATGGTGAGACTGGTGCTCTCCTGCCCTTGTTACATGGTTAGGGAAGCTGAAAAGCTAGGCACAATATGCATGTGCACATATACACACATACACACCTGAAAAGAAATATATATATATACATATATATATATATATATACATATATGTGCATATTATATATATAATCTTTCAGGGATGACCTCCTTGTTTGAAACCTACTTTCCTGGACCTGGTATGCCCATTACACCCTATACTTGGCAGCTGGAGCTCAGAACATAGGACTACCAGTCTCCTTTCCAAGTTTCTTACAGAACTACACAGTCCAGGCCCTATGAAAAGAGACCTTGAAGGACCCTTTGTGTTTGCAGAGACCACTGTGAATATCTCTGCCCAGTCTTCCACCAGAACCTGAGTGGAAGGGGAGTAGGGGACTGTGTTGCTACGTGCATAGTCCTGCCCAGCCACCAACTTCAGACACAGGCAGGATGGGCGGCGTGGGTGGGCAGAAGGGAGCGCAGAACAAAGCTCTGCAGCCATCGTGATGGAGCAAGTGAGCACGTGGGGCCAGACTCACCTTGAACGATACAGGCACCCAGGTAGGCAGCATCGGAAAAGGAGCACAGCAGTCGACCGTGAAAAATATCTCTTTTAATTTGCAAATACAAAAGGTACCTGCAACACAAAAGAAGAGATAGTCACCGTAAGTTTTGGCTAAAGTCTGGAAAAAGTAGAATGATTGGCTCATGCTCTGTCCAACCCATTCACCAGAGCCCTGTCCAGCTCCAGAGAGCAGCTTAGGCACGCCAAGCCCCTCTTAGCAAGCAGAGAAAAGCCAAGAGGAGCTTTTGGGATTTAGAAAATCCAGCGTGTCTATGGCTGAACAGATCTTATCAGCCCCCAAAGCTGAATGAGCTCAGCCTTTTCAAAGAGGCAGTAGAAGAGACGAGGGAAACCACAGGGTTGAGCAGTCACAGCCCCTGTACAGTGACAACCACGGCCACCATCGTCATCCCCACATGGGGACTGGCTGCCCATGTTCCATTTTGAAATGGAAAATCAGAAAATGGATTCAATTAGTAGAACAAGACTAGCTCATCATTTCTAGGAGAGAGACAGACTGGCATTCATCAATCAAAAAGAGAGTTGGTTATGAGGCCAGAAAGCCAGCTGATTTACAGCCACAGCTGTCGTCTGTGCCGTGTCCCTGGCTGCTCTCCAGGGATGTGGGTGTCTGCAGAAGCCGGGCAAACATGTGGCCAGTGAAGTGGGCTGGTGAACAGAACAAAAAGACAAAAGAAGTTTGAACTCGCTCTCGGCCTGACTGTGTGAGATGGGACAGCAATCATTTCTGTCCTCCGTGTTTCTGGTTCTTGGGCCTTCAGCCCTGGACTGGAATCTATACCACCAATCCTCTGGCTGTCAAGCCTGCTAGATTGACACTTGGCCATCCTGGGCCTCCAGCTTGTAGGTGGCAGATCATAGGACTTCTCAGCCTCCATAATCCTGTGAGCCAATCCCCCTAATAAAACTCATTTTACATTTAGATATTGATATAGAAATAGAAATAGATGTATATAGAGATATACACTATTGGATGTTCCTCTGGAGAACCTTAATACACACCTCCAGTGCCCAAGTAGTTTGATCTTTATTCAGCCTTATGAAGAGCAACATGCACAACTTCCATTTTAAAGGCAAAGAACCAGAGAATCAGCTAGGGTGATTAGCAGGCTAAAATCGTAGAGATTCTGCCAGCACTAGGTCACCCGAGCTCCCCATTGCTGGGTGCCAGCTCACTAAAGTCACACTGGGTGCACTGAAGGATTCAGCAACACCCTGGTGTTTTCATTCAATGAATCTTTACCTTAGACCTGCTTTATGCTATGCACCGTGCTAGGTATTGAGGACACCAGAGAGGGGCCAATGACACTCTCTGTTCCCACTTTAGTGTATAATTCTGTGCAGGGGATAAAGTCCTGAATATATTTCTTATTCCATTTGGATGTACATTTAGTTAAAGGAACAATACTGCACTTGGTAAGTAAGGACCCAGGCTAGCTCCCTGAACTAATGCCTCCCCACTTTAATGAGCACATGAATTACCTGGAGATCTTGTTAAATGTGGAGTCTGATTCAGTAGGTCCCAGGTGGGCATAATACTGCATATTTCTAATAGCTCCCAGGTGATGCTGAGATTCAAATCATGGACCATACTTTGAGTAATTAGGTTCTAAACCTGTGGTTCTCAACCCTAACTACCCATTAGAATCATCAAAGGAAGATTTTTTTAAAATGACATTGCTGTGGGTCCTTGAGTTCTACCCCAGATGCAGTTAAATCAGAATCTGGGCCCTCACGAAAACTTGCAGATGGATGTTCATGGTAGTCATATTCATTATAGCTAAAAAATGAAAATAACCCAATGTCCACCAAATGATAAATAGATAAAATAAAATTGTCTATTCACACAATGGAACATTATCCAACCCTAAAAATGAATAAAGTACTGACAGGTGCTACAACATGTATGAATCTTGAAAATATCATGCTAAGTAAAAGAACCCAGACATAAAGGACCACCTCATGTATGATTCCACTTTTAGGAAATATCAAAGATAGACAAACCTATAGACAAAAAAAAAAAAAAAAAAAAAAAAAAAAAAAAAAAAAAAAAAAAAAAAAAAAAAAAAAAAAAAAAAAAACAAGATTAGTGGTCTCGAGAATATAGGACAACTTTTTGGGTACCAGGCTTCCTACTGGGTGATGAGAATGTTCTGGAATTAGATCATGGTGATTGTGGCATAAACTTGTGACCACACTAAAAAACCACTGAAGTGTACACTTTGATGTCTGCCCAAAGAAACTAATGCTTTTGAAAATCCAACTTGTCTTACAGTAGTGGTTCTCAATTTTTGGCAACGTTTAGAATTATCTGGAGGGCTTATGAAAATACAGAATGCTGGACCCACCCCCAAAGTTTCAAATTCAGTAGATCTGGGGAAGAAAGCAAGAATCTGTATTTATAACAAGTTCCCAAATGCTGATTTTGCTAGTCCAGGGACTTCACTTCAAAGATCATGGCTCTAAATCGTTCAGAATACCAAGGCCACAAAAATACTTGAACTGATCAGATCTTTCCTTCTTTAAAGACTAAACTACCAGGCCAACTGCCATTAGGTTTCTTTTCTAATTGTGGAATATACACATTGGACATAAGAGCATTCGTTTCTACTTTTTGTTGAGCTTGGTATAAAAATTTTAAATAACTGTTTATTGATGAATGAGAGGTTTGGGCTCTAATCTCATAACTCAGAACTCAGGTTTGATGAAAGCTTCCTGGGGGGGGGAGTCATCTATTGCAGGATCACATCTTAGGTCTTTGCTCATGTTAGCGATCTCTGGAGATAATCAAGGATTATTGTGGATTCAACATAATCCTCTGGGCCTTACATTGGCTTCAGGTCCAGGATGCCCATTTTTTAATATAATAGCCATAAAAAAATAATGCATCTTTCTTTAGTATCATTCCCACATGAAAGGATTAAGCAAACAAAGCACAAGAGGATCCAGGGCATAAATTATTGTACTGCCATTAATGATATTGCTTCTCTACCCACCATGAATTCAAAGATGGTCCTTGCTTAAAAAATTAAAGCCAGCATACTTTGGGTTACACTCAATTATATATAGCATTTACAAAAGCCCTGAAACCTAAAGGATTGTAAGATAATTTTTCAAATGGAGAGATAAAGGAAGGATGAAAAATGATTTCAAATAGCCTTCTTTTTATGGGTTTTTGTTGCTTTGCCCTTTTAAACCTGCTCTTTTCTTAACTCCTAGGGGTGGTCATAAATGTGGTCTTAACTTCTCTTATATTAAATCCTTCTCGGATTTTAGATTAATCTTAAAACAAAATAAAAACTTACCATACAAGAAAAGCTAATTGCTTTTAAGACAAGGGTTTGAACCACAAGTACCTGGGACATTCCACAGTTTCTAAATTAGTTTGGAATTCTAAGGACTGTGTTGGCTAAGAAAAAACATTTCTACCTGTGCAAAGGCAGGGAACCATCTTATTTTTCTTTCAAAACATTAGAATATTCATAGTATCCCATGACTTATGGCTATCCAAAGACAGGAAAACACTAGCAAATTTAACTGAGAGGGACTTAACTGGGATTATTAACTAAAACTTTGCATTTTTTTCACTCTCCAATTGGGATTTTCTCATCAACAACAGAAGATCCATCCTTAATTTATGTTGTGACATATATTCAATTTTCATCCTCCAGACAAGATTATAGAGAAAATAAATGCCCAAAGCGAGGCATTCTGTTTTGATTTGACCTTCCTAATTACACTGCTAGCACTCTTGGTGCAGAACAAATAGCTCCTTCTCTCAATTTTTTTTCTTTCTTTCTTTTTTTTGGCCATTATTAGTACATCCAGCTCCTCCCTCCTGGGTAGATAGTCAGAACTAAGGAAGAATGTATCAAATAAATAAATAAGCTTTTCAAGCCAAAAGCAGGTCAAGGCCACATATTATATATATGATTCCACTGATACGAAATGTCCAGAATAGGTAAATCCATAGAGACAAAAAGTGGATTTGCAGTTGCCAGGGGATAATGCAGACTGCCTGCTATGGGGTATGGGGCTTCTTTGGGGGGTGATGAAGATGCTCTGAAACTACATAGTAGTGATGGTGGTCCATCGCTGTGGGTGAATGCCACTGAGCTGTACATTTTGAAATGGTGGGATTGATTGATATTATATGAATTTTGACTCAGTAAAAAGAAAAAAGCAGGCCAAATTGTAAAATAATGACCACCACTTACAATATCCATTATCCCTCCTTCACACACACACACACACACACACACACACACACACACACACACACTCTTCCACTACCCCCTCCTCCAGCGCAAAGCTCTCACTAAATGACTGTCGGCAAATTAATAATAGAGAACAGAACCATCTGCTCTCTTCCAAAGTCACTTCAGCACCACTAAGGTCAAGTTTTACCAGAGACTCTAAATAACAAGAAAGGAAAACATCCAAGAACCCCACCCTTCCCCCTGCTGATGATGAGAGCAATTTGCATCTGTTTTTCTGCATCTGCACCTAAGAAGGTTATTTGGAGAGATGATTTTACACAGTGACTTGGGGGATCACCAAATCAGAGTCCCATCAGGAATTACGATAGCTTTCACCTCTGACCTCTGTCCAACATGAAGCTGGCCACCCTGGTGTTCTGTTGGGCAACATTTGCTAAGGTTATTCAGGAAAGCCAAACCCCCGGAAGATGGATTGAATGTGACCCCAGTAGGGGAAGACAGACAGGAAGGAGGTCAGAGAACTAGACCATTTAGAGAGCAGGGATACAAAAAGTCTACACTTGAAGGGAAACCTACGCTTGAAGGCAGAATGACCAGCTGCCCACTCTGTCCTGTGAGCTTTTCCACCCCAAAAAGATTAGATCCAAAGACAGGCTGGGGCTGCTCCATCTATGAATTTGCCCGCATCGTAAAGGCAATCGCCTTCTACTTATTTTTAGCTTCCCACTGTCAGATGTTTTCAGAGAGTACATCCCCCTCAAAACCACTGCTTTTTTTCTGTGAAGCTAATTACACTCCCAATGACAATTGTTTGAAAAAAAAAATCCCAAGACCCAACACAATTAAGTATACAAGAAGCCTTTTAAGCCAAAACGCTGAGCTGGGTACCTGCTTCATTGAAATGTTCTGATCTAGACAAGAGGCCCATCCAGCCCAGGTGATGGCAGAGGCCCCAGCTGGCCAAAGGTGTAGGTGAAACATACAAACAAACAGAAAATACCTTGTGAGCTCTTCTTTAATCTTCAGGGGTTCGTGTGGGTAGAATTTCACTCTAAAGCACATGGTGTATGGTGGATGCGCTGAAACATCATAAAGAAAAGGCATGAGATAAGCAGCAAAGACCGTGACCCAAACACACACAGGACATCAGCCATGAAGCCACACAGGCTAGCCTGGAGGGGCAGGGTGGGGCAACGAAGGCTTTCAGGAAGGAGCAGATAGAATGTCCAAAAAAAGCAAAGCAACGGGGGACCACAAAACGCAGAGGCAGTGCTGGACAGGATGCGCAGAGCAATGCAAAATACGAGCTCCTAGTCAGTCAGGGCACCTTTCCACCTCACAGTTCACCTCCATCCTTCACTCCCCAGGTCATGGCTCCAGAGAACCTTCTCTTTTCTCATTCTTCCCACCCCCTTATGACAGACAAATTGCCCTTATGCACCATCCAGGTTTGGGGGCTCATGAAAGATTTTTCAGCCTGTGAGGTGGAAAAAATGTTGCTATACATGACTAGTTTTCCTAAAATGATGGGGCCTTTGAATTAAAATTGAGACTTTAAAAAAAAACAGAGTTAGCCATGCATGGATCCTACATTGTAGATTTTTAGTATTAACTATGCATGAAGCAGTTGCCTGTATGGAAATAAACTGTTATGGTTTCCTAGTCTGTCTAAATCAAGATAGCTCTATGCAGGATGCAGTTCTGGTGAGGTTAATGGTTTTGGAATGTTATAATTGCATAAGATATTCAGAACCCAAGGACTAGCTAAGGCGATTCTGCAAGATTTCCAACATCCTCAATTATAAGCCCATTTCTGGTTTGCAATATTACCCTAATAAGTGCATACAAGTGAAGAATGATGCATCCAGATTTCAGTTAATATATAGAAATGAACATCTTAAAAGCAAGGTAATGTCTGTTTCCATACCTCTGACATACTTGCTCACTTGACTCTGTACTAATTAGTATAGCTATCTGAGATCAGCTCTGACCCTACTTCAAATGTAAATATAAAATAGAAGTCTACTCTCCCCAAACTCTTCCTTGAAAATACACAGGAGTTAAATCGCCAGCCAGCTTTATATCTGGGCTATTCTGAACATAGACAAATTCTTTATGTAAAAGAACCATCAGCTTCAAATATGAATGTATAATGAAAAGAACTTACTCTGGAAAATAATTATTAAGGAAAGTTTGATAGACAGCATTCAAATCTCAAGAAAATATAGTAGCAATTTTCTGTCTATTTCAGCAGAGAAAAACTAACCACACACACACACACACACACACACACACACAGATACACACACAGACGCACACACACAGACACACACAGAGAGGTGTGAGAACTCTTTCTGTTTCATGCCCTACTTCCCTATCAGCAAATTAGAAGCACTGAGTTGATGCTCCTAACTTGACTCTGTATTATCTAGATTTAAGAAAGGCAACATCTTTTTCTGAAGAACTAGAATAAAAGGGACATTTTCTATACAGCAAAGAAACAACCTAGAAAAATACAAGTGATTCTCAAGTCATTCACCTTTCATGATATCTGAAAATTCATTTTAATTCAAAATACTTTATCTTTAAATATTCCCCAGATTTCCTTTTAATTTGTTTAAAACACTACCTTAAAGTTATTAAAAATTTTTATATGATGACTTTTCATCATAAAATCTCTGGATTATCTTTAAAAAAAGGTTGAGACCACTTTTATTAAAGAAGAACAACCAAACCAAAGATGGGATTAACCTGTAAGAGGAAAAGAATTTTCTCTTTTTTTCTTTCATGTAGCTTTTCTTAAAACTTCTAAATATATATATATATATATATATATATATATATATATATGGCTTTAACACAACCAATGAAGAGATAGATGATAGATAGACAGACACACAGATACATACATAGATAGATAGATGATAGATAGATAGATGATAGATAGATAGATAGATAGATAGATAGATAGATAGATAGATAGGTATAGATAGGTAGATGTCAGCCCCCACTTCACTTTGTCTCTATTCCTGCCTGTCTCTCAGATTCCTACCATACCTCACCCTACCCCAAACTCTCCAATCATTGTTCACAACTTCATCTATATTCTTCTACCTTCTTTTGCCATCCTCACACAGATATAGGCCAACATAATTATATATGTGATTCTTTCAAAATCAAATCAAAGTATATATTTTTCTCTTGTTTTTCTCACTCAACTCTATATATCCTGCCCAGGTTTCCACGACAATTGATATAGATCTAACTCATTATAACAGCATAATAATTCATATTATGGATTAACCAAAATTTACTCAACTATTCCCATCTGTCATTTAGGTTGTTTCCACATTTTGTAGTTCAAACAATACTATCACACACACACACACACACACACACACACACACACACACACACACACCCTTATGCATAGAATCTTAGTGTTTCTGATACAAGCTCCCAATAGGTGAACTTTGGGTCAATAGGAATTGGAAAATATTTTAAAGGAAGCAGAAAAATAAAGTCAGTTGGCTAGAGATGAAATGGGGAAAAGAAAATTACAGAAGATGTCCCCAAACTAGAGCTGTCTTTTCTCTACCACCTGGGCAGCACATCTGTTTATCACACCCTAACCCTGGCTTCAGTAGGCATCTGGGTTGATCACATACAAATCAGGACTAGTGCTTCTCCTAAGGTATCAGGTAGTGGGGCCCAGAGGTCTCTCCCAGGCCACCATCTTTAAGTGTAGGACATACTTCCACCCAGTCATCCTCACCCCAGGCCTGAGGGTTCAGAAATGCCTAATGCTTCTCCCACATTGAGAGCCCTGCCTCATCTGAAGACAGATGGTCCTTTGAGTCTTTCCTAAAACCAACACCACTGGTTCCTTTAACTCCTCCTCATATGAAAGAGTTCTGAGTGCCCTCCCTTGGAGAACTTCCTTCTCTGCTCTGTGTTTCCTCAAGCACAGGGTTTACTGGGCATAATTGTTGCCTTCTCTCAACAGCTTCCTCAGTGTTGATTCACTCAGAGATTATTCAGACTACACTGTTCATTCTTTTATATACGCTGTCGCTAAGTCACTCAGAAAAACCAATGAGTTCTGACATCCTCCTCCATTTTCTGGGATGTGATCACAGGAAAAATTAATACATGGTGCTAATGATACATTCTTCACAAGACCCATTATCAGGGAAGGGTGATAGCTGGTAGCAGAAAAAACAGGAGGAGGTGCTTTTCAAGTCCAAAACATTCTGTTTTCTTCTACCATCATATACCCCCTACTGTGTTGTTCATATCCATTCAGCATCATTTACCCCATGTAGTCAATTTAAAAAAAAAAGAGTTTCCCTGCACATTAAAAGGAGCACTTGGTTCCAGCATTGTGAACCAGGAGTAACCCCAGGGACCTGCACTGACAAGTTCAACCTCATCACCCAGGCCCAGAGAGGTACCTGGGGCAGAGGCCTTCTTCTGGGGTCACTCATGGTTCTTGATGCAAAATCCTCTTATTTAAATGCCATGCCCATATATGAAGGTATCAATATCAATCTCACTAACATGTGCAGGGAGGGGAGATGGGAGTAGGAAAGAATATAAAGGGAAATACATCAAGTGCTGTGTGTATACATGCTTGCACCACTTTGAACCTCACTATGATAAATAATTACAATGCACCAATAAAAGTATATTTATAAAAATCATATTATCTAAAAAGTAGTAAAGCTAAAGAATGCCTCTTCACAAAGCTAGAAAAGATTAAAAAGATAATTTCCCCCCAAATATTGATCTACTTATGGATGACAAGATTCATGAAGGTATAGACCTGTATGTCTTGTTCAGCTTGTTATACCCAGAGCTAATTATTAATAAAAGATTGACTCTCTTCCTGTCGGCTAAGTGATTTGATGAAAGATGAACCTCAAGCATCAAGGCAGTTGTCCAAGTGAACAGCCAGCCCTCCAACACCTCCGCCCCTTGGTTCCTCTAATAGAATTAAAATACTGATTAAGAAAGTCCATAGTCCAGGTCACTACAGAAATTCCTGGGATTTGCATTTTGAAAGCCTCTAGTCCTATATTCTCAACTTTCATTCTTGCCCCTCAACATGTGGACAGAGGCTCAGGAGTTGGTAACAATAGCTACTTCTAAAGGGAGGATTAATTAATTCAATCAACAAATATTTATTAAGCATCTAATAACTGCCAGCACAGTTTTAGCTGTCATACAAATAACTGCAACTAGGAACAGACAAGAATTCTATCTTCATAGAAGACACATTGTTGTGGGGTAAACAGGAACAAAAATCAAAATAACTGGCATAGGCAGACCATTATAAAGTCATATGTACTATAGAGAAGAATAAAGCAGAGAGGATTTAAGGGGTGAGAGTAGGTTCTATTTTTGTTCCTCTTCTCATCCCCACTCCATGAAGGTAACTGCAATTCTCTTTTCTACTTTCTAGAAAACCAGAGAGAGACATGCAAGCATTTAAAATTGTAAGTCATTCAGCGTTTAAAATTGTAAGTCATTCAACAAGGAGATAGGTGTGCTATCTTTACCCTCCAGTGTAGCAAGCACTGATTTGGGGTCAGAAGCCAGCATTTGAGCACTGGCACATGCCCACATCAGCTGTGTAACTGCCAAAGGGATGCTTCCCAGGTTCCACCTGGCAGCCCACATTTACTCCTTGGGACATGTCCAAGGTCCTGAATCTCTCTATGGAGAGATTCTTCTGCAAGCTGCCAAGTTCTTTGCAAAACCCAGCTTTCATATCTTCTTATTCTTCAGCTATGGGGAAAAGGAGATGAAGTAAAGGATGCCGCTTATCCATGCCAAACATTTGGTGTGGAATCAGTAGATGGAATCATCTGATAAAGGAGCTATTGTGGACCAATAAAACCCACATTCTGCATGGGGACACATCTCGATAGTGTCATCATGAACCACCACTGTGCAGTGTTGTAAACTGGCCAGCATGGTCACCTCACAGAAGTCCATCTTTACTTTGATACTCAGACTTCAGCATCCATGACAGGGTCACACAGGATGGTGAGAACACCAAGTCCCCTACAGGATGAGAGTCCCCAAGTTTTAAAGGGGATTTTCAGCAGTGACCTCGAGCAAGGTACCTACCTCCCTGTTTTCTGTTGTGGAAGAGGGGACAGAAGCAGCTTCCCCTTTACCTCTCAGAGGTGTTTGGATGGATCAAATGGGCTCTTGGCACACACACATGGGTCATTATCAAAATGCAAATTTTTTTTTGTACTGGGAATTTAACCCAGGGGCATTTTGAAACATGGTCTCTCTAAGTTGCAAAGGGCCTCAGTAAGTTGCTGCAGTTGATCTCAGACCTACCATCCTCCTGTCTCGGCCTCCCAAGCACTGGGATTACAGGCTTGTGCCACCATGCCCAGCTGAGATTTTGTTTTGTTGAGATAAACACTCCTACCCAAAGAAGAAAAGGAAACAGGAGGTGGAAATGAGAGGGAGGGAATAGGGAAGACTGAATTGAGCTCAACTCAACAGCCGAAAAACATTTCCTCAGCCATGTAAGAGCTAAAAACGGAGAATACCACTAAGGAGCAGACAAGGGAGGGGGGTGCAAAACCCATTTTAAAAATGCCAGGAGCATGTAATTGCTTTGAGAACTGCAGGGCTCCTCTCTCCCAGCCGACCTATGCCTGTCAGACAGGGCCAAGGAGGCCAAGTGTCTCCTCGGGGCAGCTCAATGGCCCAGTTCACATCAGCAGATCCCAGGTTATCATCATTTTGGTAGCTGGTTAACATTGAGGACATGGGGAGAGGTCCAGCGGTTTATAAAGCAGAGACAGACTTTCTCATCTCTGTGTTGAGATCTTGCCCAGAAATGGAGTTGGGGAGAGGAAATGATTAGCTGAGCGGGCTCCTGGGTAGAAATGAAAAAGGGGGGCTTCTATTTTTAACCAACAATCTTACTCAAATCTTCTTAGAGGTAAATAGAGGTTTTGATAGAGAAATATCATTTAATAGCTTTTCTTAAAATGCAGAAATCTTTCTCCAGCCATCATAAAGAATTACAGGAAAATAAAAAGCATAACTTCAGAAATATACTTATAAACTAATTATCTTTCCAATATAATTCTAGCTTACAGCTAAGAAAAATATCCCCCAGTTTCCAGTATAAAGCCCATGGCTCTGGCAGGTCCCAGGGCAATTCCTGTACCTGAAACATGATTGGACCTTCCTCCTCTGGGACTCATCTGAGAACAATGATAACAACAAAAGTGATCAATTTGTCAGACTTTCAGACTGCAGAGCAATATTGCAAAGGGTTTGGCATTGCAGATAGCAACAAATCATATTCCCCACAAATCTGAGGCTTGCTTTCAATGAGAGCCCAAGCTGGCACTGGGGGCTCCCAGCCTTTTC
Organism: Graphiurus murinus; assembly: GCA_004027655.1. Lineage (NCBI taxonomy): Eukaryota > Metazoa > Chordata > Mammalia > Rodentia > Gliridae > Graphiurus > Graphiurus murinus. The sequence goes on from PVLC010008047.1 coordinate 45,360, forward strand.
CATACAACCGACACCTTTTTATTCCTGAGCAAATGAACATACTTCCTCCGTGTTTGCAGTAAGAGTGGAGGAGGGCACCCCACATCCCTGTTGTGTACATGCATGCTCGGTGACACCAATGGATGTGTCTGTGCAGCTCAGAAGCACAAGCTACACATGTGTGAGATGACACCTGGGCACCAACAGGAGAGTGTTGCTCACTTGCACCAAAGAGGGCTCTTGGGACACATGTAAGTAAGCCAGCCCCCAGAGAACACAGGCTGCACAGACACCTGCTCCCATCCTCTTGGAAATGATTATTACACTTTAATGACAACAGATACTATAGCATCAACAGTCAAGATGTTACGATTTTATAAAGCAACGACAGAGATGTTCCCATCACTCCTGCTGAAGCCATGTGACTGCACTGCATCTGCAGATGATGTCCTCCATTGTGTTTAATTCATCCTCCTGCTGTTATGGTTCTCTCTTGTGCTTTTACCACACACCCAAGCATCCACACACATGTACACACTGCCTAACATCACTCTAAGAACCCTCTTAAGGGGTGTGGGGTGCTAGCCTCCCAGATTCTGGGTCTCTGAGTTCTTTGGCTGCAGAAGCTCAGAAACAGATGCTTGGGTCCAACACTTCTACTCTCAAGTTCATCATCTGAACAAATTGCTTTGGCCAAAGTTAATACTCTTGGCTTCTGTTTCCTTGTCTGTGAAATGCAAATGATAATGGACCTAATCACAGAAAGTAGGGGTCAGTAAATTTCTCTGTAGAGGCCACAGTGTAAATATTTTCAACTTTGGGTCCCTCAAGGTCTCTGTCTCAGCTACTCAGTTGTTTCAGTGAAGAAGCAACCACAGACAATATGGAAACAAATGGGTATGACTAGGTTCCAGTAAAACACTGAAATTTGTATTTTATATCATTTTATATGTCACCAAGTATTATTTGTCTTTTGATTTTTTTTCAACCATTAAAAATGTGAAACCTATTTTTTGCCTGCGGGCCACACAGGCACAGTCAGGTTTTGCCCACTAACCTGGATAAAGACCATGATAAGGATGATTTAATGAGACTCAAGCACTCAGCCTTCAGCATGTGATCACATTAATGGGCCAGGAAGGACCTGGCATGGTTGAGGTAGAGCTGTCAACTTTATTTGGCCCTTTTTCTCAGTTGAAAGAGAGCAGGGAAAAATAGGGATGAAGTAATCATAAAATAGGTATATATACAAATAGTTTTGTTTTGTTTTGCATTTCTGGCATGTATAAGAGAATTTTGATGCCCAAGCCTGGCATGAAATGAGTTGAGAATTTTAGCCAAAACGTTATTAAGAGCACCTGACACTCAGGGCAGGCACCTGCCATTGCTGATGAGTAACCAACTGGACCCCCCAGGAGTTATTTTGGTAGTTGTAAATCAACACGTAATACTAATAATTAAAACACTCATGCCCAATTATTTCTATAACTTGCTACTGAGATTTTATACCACAAAAGTACATTCAAGAACCACTGGCTGTAAAGTATTTCCAACCAAAGAGAAACACAAATAAAGCTCTCCTTCCCTCTTGGCCCATGTCCGAATCACTCAAGTACTCCTACACTAAGCATGGAACTTCTTGGCTCATCTCAGCTCTCAAGGAGACACTTGTGCTAGTAACATACATGGGGTTTTGAATCACCTGGGCCACTAGGAAAGAGCATGGGCAATCCTGAGAGAATAAGGAGGCTCCTGAAGTATCATCCCAAGGAACTAAGGCAGGAGAGGCTCCTGTCCCTCCTGCTTTCTTCTCACAAGGAGGAGTGCTGGGTTCTCCCTTTTGCCCAAGTACTACTGCACCCAGTCAAAATGAGGTCAGTGTCACCACCAACTGCACCATAAGGACAAAGTTAAAATTAGAAATCTGTAGCTTATCAGATGTGCATATCATTTAGAATTGTATGCTATGAAAATAAGGGTTTTTGACATTGTTATTGTTCCTTTGACTTTTTTTCACATTGAGAAATAAAGAAAGGTAAAAACCATTGATGGGCTCCCATTACATTAACACTCTGAGAAAAGGACCAAACATGGATGCTGAAATAGCTGAACCTGGGAGAAAAAGAAATACCTGGTCAGACACATTCAACTATCACTAGAATGAGAGGAACTAGCCTCCAAAGCTGGAAGTTCTGGGACCCTCTGAGGCTTGAACAAAGCCAAAGTTGCTCTTATTGGAAAGAAGCATCAGGAAGAAGTCAACTGGAGAGAGTCGACATGAAATCACATTAGTTAGGGATTTTGTGTTTTGTTTTATTATATCTACATACTTTTATTGGTGCACTGTGATTATTATACATCAGAGTGAAGTTCAAAGCCATACAAATAAACATGCACACAGGTCTTAGTGTGTTCCCCTTTAGGTCCCACCCCGCTACCCACTCCTCCCATACATTATAGTGAGAGTCATACATGGGCATAGTGTAATTTGAACTGTTTCATTCATTAGTTCTTCCTTTTTCCCTCCCTAACAGATGAATGGCTAACAAAAAAATTATATATATATATATATATATATATATATATATATATATATATATATATATAATGAAATTTTACTCAGCCATAAAGAACAAAATTATGTCATTTGCAGGAAAATGGATGGAACTAGAAAAGATTATGCTAAGTGAGATCAGCCAGTTTCAGAAAGTCAAGGGTCAAATGTTTTCTCTCACATGTGAAAGTTTGAGAAAATAGCGGGAGAAGGAACTTTAGATAATTGAGAAGAGAGGGCAGTAGAATTATGTGGTTTAAAAAAAAATTATGTAGTGAATTTCATTCGGTTGGGTGTTTTACTTTGTTTTTTAAAGACCATTGCAGTTGAATTTCCCCTTACTCCCCCAAAGTAGCATCACAATTCTAGCTGACGAGCATTTACTATGAACTGATTACATGCATAGTCTTGTATTAAACCATAGACCAGGTGAGTAAATCTCCCAAACTCAGTCCTGGAGATATGATTGGGCCTGTGTCTATGAATGAGGACAGTGGGATAGGCTGACCTGCAGGTCTACAGACAGGGTTACTGCTGCTGTGGGCATTTGGAGAAATAAAATATGCAAAGTTTTATTGTCACAAGCATATGATCACATTCAGTGAGAAAGAACACAAAGGGAGAGAGGACTGGGACAGAAAGTAAAGACAGGAAGGCCACCCAGAAAGGAAAGACAAATACCAAGAGCCTGGGAGTTCCCACAGGGGTTGCTCAGTGTGGTGGGCTGCAGTTTTCCCCTAAAAACTCATGTCCACCTGGAACCACCTTGTGACTCTACTTGTAAATTGGATTTTTGCAGATGTAATTAATTAAGATGAGATCATACTAAGTTATGGGGGCACTGAATCCAATGGCTAATGTCTTTATAAGAGAAAGTTCAGGAAGACTTGGACTAAAGACACAGGAAGACACAAAGGGAAATACACACGAAGGTGGAAGGAGAGATTGGATAGAGGCAGCTACAAGCCAGGGGGTGCCAGAGGCCAGCCCAAGCTGGCCAAGCAAGGAAGCACTCATCCTTAAAACCTTCAAGGCGGTGTGACCCTGTTCACACTTTGATTTCAGATTTCTAGCCTCCAGAACTGTGAGAGAATGCATTTCTCTTGCTTTAAGCCACCAGGCGTGTGGTCATTTGTTATGGCCAGAAAGCTAACACACCGAGCAAGGAAAGCAACCAGAACAAAGCAAGTTGGGAGTTGGCATCTAAACTGGCCTCGGAATGGGACAGAACCTGGGCCTTTTCCTTCCATTCCTCACACCAGAGCAAAAGCAGAGCCCTTGGTTCTCTCTCCCCCTCTCCCTCTCTGTCTGCCCTCCTCACTGACGAGATTATTCATCAGCCAGGGAGCTGTTTGTTAGGTTAGCCCCAAGGGGGATCCCCAAAAGCCAAGAAGCTCACATAAACATGAAGTGCCGAGAACACTGCCATCAGAGTCAGGAAGGAGGTAGCATCTCAGGTTTCCAGGGACAGCATGACAGTTCTGGGAAGGAGCATCATAAACATTATCCAGCAACTTGACTCGACTCAATATTGCTATTGTGGCTGAGTAGGAACCATGAATTATGCAGAGGCTAGAGTCCACCCCACCCTGATTTGTATGCAGAGGCCATTTCCAAGAACCTCTGCCCCTTCCGGGTGCTGGGCAGCAATGCAGTGTCTGGGAAAGAGGGCAAGAATAAGGTGGTAACTCCCCTGCTGGGCTAATCAGGCCTCAGACAGGCACCAGCCAGGACTCAGCAGAGAGCCTGTTGGAAGAGGAAGTGGGCTTGCTTTCCTCTAGGGCCCTGTTTCTATATTACACGTATAATGCATAATGTACTTTGGTTCCCTCCTTCCTTTCTCTTTCTCTCTTTTTCTTTCTTTATCTTGATTTTTGCATAAAGCTGTCTCTTCTTGTATCTATTTTATCTTTTTTATTACCAATAAATCTATGAATATATTCTCATTATAAAAGTTTTGAGTAAAATATCAACATATATATAACAAAATGTGAAAACTTTACACCTTTGCACCCTACTCTCTTCCCCAGAGGTGGCCCAGTATATATCCTTCCAGTCCTTCTTGTAAACATTTATTCACTTATATATAGATAGTGTTTTATCTTTATATAAATAAATCATTCTCTATATGGCTTTTTATCTGCTTTTTTAAAAACTTGACAATATATCTAATAACTCTTTCCATGTTGACAATATATGCCTGCCTTATTCTTTTAATGACTATGTATATTCCACATAATTGATTTAGCCATAACAAAATTGCTAGGCTTTTCATTGCTTTCACTTCTCAGTGTTATAAGCAACACAGTAATGAGCACCCTTGCATAATATATACCTGCACATGAATAAGTTTTTCTTTTGAGAGATTCCTAGAGGTGTACTCACTGGATCAAGAGGCATAAGTGTTTTTATCTTGAAAGATACATCCAAATCTCCCTCCAGAAATGCCTTTACCAGCTTATATGCTACCACCAAAAGTTGTTACTCTCATTCCTCATCAACTGGATGTTACCAATATTTATAATTTTCTCAATATAATAAACAAAAATATCTCTTAAAAATTGCATTCCCTTTGTTATTAATGATGTTACTAGTGATGTTAAATATCTGTTTGTGAGTATATTGGTCACTTATTTTTATTCCTTCTATGTGTCTTTTGCACATATTTTTCTACTGAGTTATTCATTTTTTGGTTTGTAGCATTGCATTTTACTTTAAATATACTATGTACTACTTGTTATATATTTGGCAAATGTTCTCATTATCTTGCCTGTGGTTAATTTGTTGATCATTTGTTTTATATTGATGTGACAAACATTCACTGGGAATCTTCTGTGCGCAGTGAACAAACCAAATGTTCTAGTTCAAAAGTTCAATTTTTCAGCATTTTGGTTTTTGCTTCTGAATTTCACATTTTCCTTTGGAACCCCTGTGCTGCCCCATTAGTATAAAGAGTGCTCTTATATTTCCACCCCAAACCAGGTGTGGCAGCTCACGCTTGTAATCCCAGTACTTGGGAGGCTGAGACAGGAGGATCACAGGTTGGAGGATAGCCTCAGCAAGTAGTGAGATTCATCAACCTAGTGAGACCCTGTCTCAAAACAAAAATAAAATAGGGCTGGGAGTGTCTCTCAGAGGTAGAATTCCCCTGGGTTCAATCCCTAGTACCACCAAAAAAAAAAAAAAAAAGAAAAAAAGAAAAAAAAATCCACCTCAAACCTCTATTGATTATAAAATACATTGGTTTTTTTAATATATCTGGAATTAATCCCATGTATGGTATAAAGCATGTCTTCAGCTTTTTTCCAAATGGAAAATTATTCCCCACATCATACTATGAATAATCTTTCTATCTCTGATATAAAATAAAATCTTTATCATAACCCATATTCCCATAAATAATATATCAATATGGGGATTGCCTTTTTCTGTTCCATTTATTATTCTCCTAGTCCCTGCTCTATCTTAATTGCTACATGTGTCTATTGCTAGGCATCTTTTGATTACTACTGCTCACAGGCCTTGATTTGCAGTCTAACAGAATAAAGCCTCCAGCATTGTTCCTTTTATATATTTAGTTTTAAGCATTTTCTTTTGCAAATAAGACTTCAAATCACTTAAATGCCATAAAAATGTCACTGAAATTTTAATTTTCAAATTATTGAATGTATATATTAATTTATAAGGAATTACCTTAATTAACAATATCAACTAGAAACATGAGATATCCAGTTATTGAGCTTTTTTTAAATCTACTCTATAGTAATCCAAAAAAGGATTCTATAGTTTTATTTATATAGATCCCCCACATTTCTTGTTATACTTATTTGTCAGCAATTTGTGTTTTACTTTTTATTGCTATTACATTTTTATTACATTTGAGAAGCCACTAGAATTGCTGTTGTATAAGTAGCTCCTGCTATGTGCACATATGAAGCTATCAATAACAATTTCAATACAAGGTAGGGAGCAGGGTAGGATCCAGAGGGAAAGACACCAAGTGCCGTGTACATGGATGTTTCTATCACTCTGAACCTCGTTATGATGTATAATTACAACACCAATAAAAATGTGAATGAGAAGGAAAAAAAAAAGACAGCTACTGATAGGATAGAAATCTTGTGGCTGAAGCAAAAAGTCATTATTAGTTGAAGGTGAGTAGTAGGAAGGGAGGGCAGGTAGAGAGCGAGGGATAAATAAGTTAAGATGCTGTCTAGATGTCTGAGAAGGAATCCTGCCCTCAACACTCTGGATATGTAGGGACAAAAGAAATCCCAGAGCAGCTGAGGGGGAATGTTCTGCTTGGAACTCTGGAGATCACTGAACAATTAGCAGCATGGTGTGTTTAAGCACAGAAGAAGAAACCAAAGATTTTAAGCACAGAAGAAGAAACCAAAGATGGGGTACACAGCTTCCCCCAGGCTGAGCAGCAATGAATGCAGATAGATGTACCAACTAGCGAGAGAACTTGGGCCTCAACAGCACATGTTAGGCACACTCAAAGGCCAGGTGGAGCCCGTTACATCCAGAGAGGATGCAGTGGGGAAAGAAGTGAACAACCAAGGACAAATCACTTGGGACACCCCAGGGAAGGACACAGAGGATGTTGCACTTGAGAGGGGTCACTTGGTACCTAAGCCTCTTCTGCCTCATGATACGAAGGTGGGAGGAGAGAAGGGGAAGGGAAGATCTTGATGTGGGAAAAATATTCCAATATGGAGGTTGCAGTGTCAAGCAACTACGTTTAACTCATGAATTGCATGAGCAATTTTCTGAAAGAGATCAAATTCCAAACCAACAGATTCAGAGTTGCACTGAAGTGATAAAATTAAACTTTTTGACCTCAAAGAAAGCAGGTGCTCACAAACAAGTTGAATTCAATCATAGGGAAATAACATGACATCTGTACATCTGAGTCGTAGCATCTAACTTTTAAAAGGCTTTTCACAATAATATAATATGTGCAGCTCCGTAGACCCTCTGGAGTATATAAGATCTATATTCTCAATGTGTGCCACTTCATGTATGCATGCAAGCTACATACCACAATCACAGACTCAAGGCTAAAATCTATAGGTTCAAGGTGAGAAGAGTCACTATCAAGTTACATAGCAACATTACTTTATGAAAAGCAAGAACTCAGATAAATAAATATTCAAAGTACGCCACTTCCATTAACACTTGGTTTGCAGGCTACATGTTATCCAAATGCTGGTGAAAAACAAAACAAAAAAAAAGTCAACTCAGCCCATATTTGTATCTATGGGCATGCTGTGGCATAGGAAAATGAGAAAGATAATCCCTCAACACTGCCCAGATAAACTATGCAGCCTATCTGCATGTTTACCTAATAGATAAGGAATGACTCCAAGTTTGACTCTGAGGTTCCAGCTCCAGGTGGGATGGACTGATCGCATCCACCCTGTCTCTCTCATGGAATACAGCTATGAAACCTGGATAGAGTATCTGCAGCAGCTATTGAAGGACTGAAAAGCAAACAGTAGCAGGATGTACAGTCACAAATACATCAAAGCCAATCACCAAGCTGAACAGGAGAAGGAGGGAGAGGAGGAGGGAATGGGGTGGGGATTAGGGAAGGGTTAAATGAGTGCTGTGTCCATGTATGCCTCTACCAGCTTGTATCTCATTAAGATTTATGATTATAATGTACCAATTTAAAAAAAGGAGAGAAGATGAGAATTTGAAAGACCACTGAACCAGCTGTGAGTTCATGTTTTGTTTTTCCTCTGGGATCCTTTGGTCAGGGCTTGGGAGATACCTGGAAATGAGCATCAGCTCCAATAGAAAATTCCAAGAGAGGCTCCCAGTTATGGCTAGAGGAGCAGGGGAGGGTGTTCTAACATCAATAGCAGCAACAGTGTGGAAGGTGGAGATTTACTTCTAGAAGGTTATAAACCTAACTTCTTTAATGGCTATAAAACTACTCAGAGTATATATTTCATATTGGATGAGTTTTGGTAATTTGTGCTTTTTTTGATCCAGTTTATCCAAGCTATCAAATTTACATTCCTAGACTTATTCTGTGGGATCTGTAGTAATATCTCATCTTTCATTCCTGATGGTAGAAATTTGTATCTTCTCTTTTACTCTTTCCCTTTGTTTTCCTAGAGGTTGAACAATTTTCTTGATCTTCCCAAAGACCAGCTTCTCATTGATTTTCTGTACTGTGTATTGATAAACACAAAAACTTAGATGACTCATTATACTGAATTTTAAAAGTCAGTCTCAAAGATTACATGCTATATGGTTCTACTTATTTGGCATTCTCTGAAAACAGAACTACTGGTATGGATCAGTGATTGTTTGTAGTTTTGAGATATGACCACACAAGAGAAATTTGGGGGATAATGAAACTATTCTAACTATGATGCTGGGCATGAAAATCTGCGGGTGTATTAAAATTCATAGAACCCTGCAGCAAAATAAAGTCAATTTTACCAAATGCTAATTTTAGAAATAAAATACAGTTTCTCTCTGAAGTTCAAAGGAGAAATAAGACTTCAATTTAAGAAGCATCCCAACTTAAATTTTATACTCAATTAAGTAATCATCTAATTAATTAGTTTTTTAATTAAATAAATATTTCTCTTCATAAATTGTAAGACATCATAAAAATAAGTTTAATTATATCTATTTTCAATAAGATTTCAGTGAAAGAAGCATTCTCTCACAACATTAGTGGGAATAAACTGCTACCAGCTCCTTGGATGGAAGTTTATCGCTAAGGAAATGCAAAATGTTTCACCTGTTGATATATTTCTAGAAATTTATAGTACAGATATATTTTTGCAAGATGTAAGAAGGTATACCAGCATGTTTATTATAGTATAATTTATAATAGCAAAATTCTAGAAATAACCTTTATCTATATTAATAAATTATACACATGCACCAGAAGATCATTTTAAAATGCGAATCCTCAACTACAGATATTACAAAATCTCTAAAATTAATTATTAAAAAGTTGCAAGGTGAAAAACAATTTGAAGAAATTGATCTCATTGCTGTTTATGATAGGTTTTATATCTGATGGGGTGATCTGATCATGTGGTAATTGTATCACATTGTACTCCATTAATATGTAAATTTACTATGTGTCAATTAAAATTTTTTTACTATACTGTTAACAATAGTTACCTCTCTGGGTGGGCTTGGTAGATAAGGAGGGGAAAAGAGGAAATAGTCTTGATTTTCATTTTAAACACACATGATATTGTTTTTAAACTACTAAGAAATAAGCCAGGCATGGTGGCACATGCCTGTAATCCTAGTACTTGAGAGGCTGAGACAGGAGTATCACAAGTTCAAGACCAGCCTCAGCAACTTAGTAAAGCTCTCAGCAATTTAGTGAGACCCTATTTCAAAATTAAAAAATAGAAAATGGAGCTGAGGGTGTAGCAAAGAGGTAGAATGTCCCTGGGTTCAATCCCCAGTACCCTTCTCCCCCAGTAAAAAGGAAGGAAGGATAATACCTTCATATAAAGTTTGTTAATCAGGACATCTGACCTTCAGTCAACCTTGGAAAACATCTTTCCTGTAGTCAGAAGCATCTTAAAAGGGTCAGAGAAGAAATAGATGTGGCTCAGTAGTGGAGTGTGTGCTTTGCATGTGTGATGCCTTGGGTTCGATTCCTAGCAATAAATAAATGAATAAATAAATAAATAAATAAATAAATAAATAAAGGATCAGAGCAAAGGACCTGAATGTCCACCATCCTCTGTGAGTGAGATGAGAATGTGAGAAATAGTTTCTCTGAGGAATTATGCATGTGTAGCCTACTAAAAGGCAATTGGAGCATAAAAGGTGTGCCCATACCTGAAGATAATACCTGGGCTCTGCAACCAGATCATTCTGATAAATTCATGGACAAGTCACAAGGGTTGGACTCAGTTTTTCTAGGTCACAATGTATCAGCCCTGGTTTAAATATTTTTCCATTTTACAGTAAAGTTGATATTTCTAGGATATACATGTGAGAACACAGAAAGTCTTAAATGCTAAAATACATCATAAACAACAACAAAACTAGGTTTGTAATCTTGAGAAAATCATATAATTTCTGTTCACTAGTGTCCTTAGCAATATAAGAGGGAACTGGGAGATGGACCCTGGCCAGTTCCTAGAATCAGTGAACCACCTTGTCAGGTTTGGAAATGGAATTTTACAGTATCCTTGTTTGCAGATTCTGATCCCATTTGTCATTAGACTGAAACTGACCAGTAGTCAAATGTCAATCTTTAAGCCATTTCTATTAAACATTATACCTTTTCAGTTAGTTGTTTGGCTTGGCTTTACTGTGGAGATGCAGCTCTTATGTGGTAAATTCCTCATGAGTCTTTAATTTCCCACAAATTGTAAACGTTTCCTTCCATTAAATGTTGGAATACATTTAAAAATAAATTTATATTTCAAAACTTGTTAGGGTCTATGGAAAACATTGCATGACATTTAAGAACCAAAGTCAAAGAACTATTCAATGTAAATAATATTACTGGAAGATAGATTCAATATTTTTAAATATATAAACAAAATGTCTGCTTTTGGCAGCTACTTTTTCCTCCAGCAAGTGAGTTCATTCTCATTTTCCTGATACCTTCTTATATAGAGCCTCCTGGACTCTCTGTTCTTCTTTTTGCCTCTATGGGCATGCAAGCCCCAACTCTGTGTGAGCCTCACCCAACAGCCTGCCCCCCTCCTGAACTTGCCACACCTGCTGCTGCACCTGCTCTCATCTCAACACATCCTTCTTGCACTTGTCAAGCAGAGTTTCTCTCAAAGGATGGGAGGAGTCAGGGAAGGGACAGGAAGAGAGGGTAAAAGAAGAAAGCTACAGAATATATATGTTGTTTCCTATCCACATTAGTCTCTTCTTTCTCCTACCTGAAAACCTTGCCCAGAATAATTTCATATTTGAGGAAGAAAACTCGTGGAATGATAAGTGACATAATATACACTGATCTGATCTCTGATGAGAAATTGATTTATCACCTACATTGCAGAGCCCTGAGAAAGTTGACATAGAGAGGGATAAATGGATTTGGATTTGGGGGGAGGTATTGAATTCCTGAGGTGCATTTGAGAAGTTCTCCTCTAAATTATAAATAAAAGTAGGGTGGCTATAGCCTGACATGGTTAACCAGAACAACAACAACAACAACAAAAATATCCTGTCACCCAGGTCTACCAATCAACATCCTCTTCATGAAACCCCTGGTGGATGACCAAGGATTCTAAGAAAAGTTGTGTTCAGAACAACAGAGCTTTAGAACAGTTTCCCAGAAGAAAAATATTTTTTACTTCCTTTTGGGAGTTGGAGGAATGGAAAAGAATAACAGTATTCAGTAAAGTTATTGGTAAGATTTTAGTTTCCAAACATACCTGCTTCTTCCATCTCGCTCACAACTGCACTGATGCCCTGAACCATTTCCTAGCAAGTCCCCAGCCAAAAGAAACCAGGGTACCTGGTAATTAAGTTTAAGGGCTATTTACTCATCCATTTTCAAAGCTCTTGTTTGAATATGAAATATGAAGGCAAGAAGGTGAGGAGAAGACTATAGGACAAGGGACTATAGGACTAGTGGCTTCAGGGGCAGGAGGGGCAAAGTCAGAGAAAAGGGGGGTAAGATACACAGCTCTCATTGAGAAACGAAGTCCTTGATCACCCATGTATCTTCAACTCCACCCATTCTTCCCCTTGCAGGAGAAACTTTGTCAAGAAACAGAATCTATCTTTGGATATTTCTTAGCAAAAGTAAAACCAGATTGACACTTACCTTTCATTTGCTTGGAGATGGACTTGTTAGGTTCAAGCCAGTGCTAGGGAGAGAAAAAAAAAACAGAGGTTGTGGGTGAAATTATTTACTTACTTAATACTAAAAGGAATTCCAAGGTACATCCTTGGTTCCGTAGATATTCATCAGTGTTCCAACCTCTAAGGACCAACATAAACAGATCGACAATAATAATAACACAGACAAGGGTATAAATTACAGAGGATTAACAGTTTCTGAGTAATATTTGAGTCATACAGCTGCTAGAAGAGCAGGACAAAGGAGAGAATATACACTTAAGGGGGCTGTTCTAGTAACTCTAGATAACTCCTATGTGACTCTGGGGAAGCTGCAGATGGCTAAAGAGTCAGTGCATTTGACATTAAGACCTCAAAGAGTCACAGTCCAAGACATCAGCATCAGTTCCTCTTCCACACCAACCTCCTCCAAGAGAAACATTGGACCAAGTCAGCATGAAACCCATCACACACAGAGGCAACGCTTCCTTCACAGTAGGGAGGAATAAATGACTTTAAATAACATATTTTCAGCGGTCTGAGGTCACAATGAAGAGAAATCAGCTCCAACACAAAACAAAGAAGCCAAAAGGCCTGAGTAGTTCAGAGTCATGTTACTGACAGGTATTTGTTTGAACTGGTCCCAGTGGTTGGCTCTCTCTGCACCACATACAAAGGTCACTTGGACATATTGAGAGCTGGGCAGCTTTTGAGATCACTGATCATGATGTCCCTGAAGCTGCTGAGGGAATGTCAGGAGGAGTCACTTTATACACCTGCAGTTTATAAAGATGACAAGAGGAAGTGCCAGTGGGTATCCATCATGAGGTCAGGGAGTCCTCCCTCATGCTTGCTTGATGCTGGAGAGGAAAGAAGAGGAGGAAACTTACCATTTGTTGAGCTCTTACACCTCGCTGTACCTCCTCTTTGGCACTCAGTAAGCCTCAAGTTTCTGTATTATACTTACTGTTTGATATAAATGCATACCCATAAGTTTAATAAAAGCTAGCAATTGTTGAGTGCTATATTTGTTGAAATATAAGTAAGTTTTCCAAATGCTCCTGGACGGGCATTCTTTGAACTCAGCCCTTCTCTGCCTAACTTCAATCTGTCTCTCCAACTAACTTTAGGAATGATAAGTGCCAGGTGCCCTTTAAGAGTTTCCTTGTGAAGCTGGGTGTGGTAATTCCAGTAGGGATTGGGAAGTTGAGACAGGAGGATCACAGATTTGAGGCCAGTCAGCTGTGCAGAGGGTTCCAGAGAGTGGGCTCTTACCTCTCAGCTCTGCGGCTTCCCACTGATCTGTCTGCACTACAATGCATTATTCTCTTTGATGAACAGTGCCTGTTGAGCTCTTACACCTCACTGTACCTCCTCTTTTGGAACCAAAAAATTAAATGGCCAAATCAGTTGTTCCCAGTCTATGGTGTCAGATCTCTGCGGTCTTCAAAAACAGTAACAGGACTTTTTTTTAACAGTTTCAACATTGTGGAAAGTCTAATAGAAAACCATACATTAACCCTGACCATGTTGCTCTGACAAGGTGACAGACCTTGCTTATGGCCAAAGTTATACCTACTCACTTTGAGAACTCTCATTATTTCTTTCCAATCAGAAATTGTATAGTTATAATTGAGCAGCAGACAACAAATTCATTATGTCACTTGCTAGCTATGTAACCTTGTGAAAAATGTTTAAACTCTCTGCATCTCAGATTCCACAACTATAAAATGGGAAGAGTAATAGTATCTACCTCAGGGGGCTTTGTGAGAATTTAAAAAGCAAATAAAATGTTAATAAATGTAAGACACACAATGTCTGGAATATAAAAATAATAAATGCTTGCTTGGTGCTGCTGTCATTTTTACTTAGCAAGTACAATTTAATAGGTAGACTACATCTTTCTATATATGGGCTTCATGGAAGAATAGTAAAAGGTATCCCTAGTGATTAAATTACTTTGCTAGAAATAAATATGATAATTTATAACTAAGGCAAGAAACAAATAAGAGCAATCAGAGAGCAATACATATTGCTATTGTCTCAGAGAGGACAATCCCTGGTCATTTTGCCGATAAAATCTTAACTATAAAGAGGTTGGTTTTCCAAATGCTCCTTGTTTGACATCCTTTGGACTCCTTCACCCTCTCTGCCTAACTTCAACCTGTCTTTCCAAGTTGTCTGTGACTCCAGGAATGGCAAGTCAGGAGGCTGTGAGGAGGGTTCCAATACTGAGTTAAGGCCCAGAGAGATTGAGGTCATGATGCCGTGATGGACTGACTAAACTCTGCCATGCCACTATTGACTAGCTGTGTCTGCCATGCCACTAGAGATTGGCTATGTCTGCCATACCACGTTTCAAAGTATTATAAGAGATCATTTCCTCAATGATGGCCAAGATTAATTTGTTAGTATTCATTAAAACAAACAAACAACAAAAGAAAAACTGGCTGGCCTATGACCCAGCAAATCCTTTATTCTCCAATTCACTCATGTGGCAAAGGGGTACATAACAAGAATTTCACTAAGAAATCACATATGATTATAAAATATTAAAAGATAACATTAATGGTCATCAGGAAAATGGGTAAACAAGCTGTGGTCTGCTCATATTCTGGGTGATTCTATAGTAGTCTTTTATATGAAGTAAACCTCTACATGTAAGGCACACTGTAAGATCTGTAAAGTACATTGTGGCATGAAAAAAAGTGAACTGAAAAATTTATAACTATGACTGCAGTTAGTCCCCCAGGGAAAAACAGCTATACCAGACATCTGTCAGCACCGTGGGAACTTTGAACCCGAGGGAGTTCACAGTTCCAAC
>PVLC010008048.1:0-32080 GCA_004027655.1 Graphiurus murinus
TGAAAGACTACACCAGCCTTGCATGGAAGGTCATTATCTCAGCCATTTTGAGACAACCAGCAACACATCAAGAAGGATTGGACCACAGCCATGTCTGGAGGAAAAGAACCCAACCACCACATAAAGCATGCCCTTAAACCACCTAACTGACCCCCTTAAAGGATGTTTTCTGATTAAATGGAGTCATAAACTTATGCTCCTCAGCTAGCGCCCTTTCAGCTATTTTTCCCTGATGTAGGTGTAGGATGAGACACTGGGAAGCGCCCAGGTGTCAGGTATTGGTTTTAAGAAGGACTTGGAACCATTTTAGCTGCCTCTCGGCACAATTTAAATTCTAATCCCACAGGGTAGGCTTCTATCCAACTTTTCTGTTGGGCATATTAGGATTGTTCAACTAGGGTGGGAATACGATATTAAATCCTTTATTTTCTACACAGGTGTCTTTGTAGATGTAGGAAAAATCTTAAAGCATCCACAGGACCAGTTAAAACATGCTTTCTGAAATAAAATCTCATAACAGTTCAATCTCCTTTGTAAGCAATATGTGACTGCCAGAAATCAATGCACATTGACTCTACCCAATGTTTTTAGTGAGTCAGTGCTGGAAGTACTGGATTTCTTGCCAGTAGCTTTGTTGTGTTTTTTTTTGGGGGGGGGGCATGGAGCAGGGAGGTTAGCTTCTTATATGTTACTCAGTGGTCTAATAAGAATAATATATTTTATTTAATGTGTCTTCTCCCAGTGAAAAAAAATCAAACAAATATTTACATGGCTTTATTTAAATCCTGATTCCATAAGCGAATCAGGAATATAACATCTTTTGTGGGTAAAATGGAGCTTTCATTTCTGTCCATTCAATTCAGTTTTTCATCTTTAGAGTTTCTTACCTACCCCCAAATCCTTGGAAGAAAACTTAAGCATAATGTTGAAAATGAAAATTGAAATTTGTCACCTTCTATTGACTATGTTAAAGTTCGAGTTTTTGTCCTGATTCAGCCTTCTAGGTGACCACACTCAGTCTTCACTGCTGCCTGGGAAGGGGGGAGAATTGTTGTTCCCAAGGAAAAAGGAAGGAACAGGTCTCATAAGGTGCTTAATGTTCCCTCGGCCACCAAGCTTTAGATTACCATCTTCTTGACTCTAGACCCCTGATTGCCCCTTTCCTGAAGAAAACTTGTCATCATAATTTCTTTCTTTGCTCCTTGGGAACATACATCTTTTTAAAAACTTTCTGCCCCTTTTTACAGCCCAAGAAGGTCTTTCTCAAGGATCTGGGAGACATCTCTTTGAAGTGCGATTATCACTGGAAACCCCTACCTTCCAGTGGTTTTATTTGTTTATTCTGCAAATGAAAATGGGAATCATAAATATAAAGATATATATTTTCTTGGAACATAAATAAGGGATTATATGAAATATAGAGTAAAGAGCTGTGAAGTTAGGAATATATATGTTGACTTTTTATTGATTAAAGCCATTTGAAAACTGAAAAGTAAACTCCAAATGCTTCCATGGTAGTCTACTTTATTTGTTTTATACTGTGAATTTTGATGAATGAACAGTGAATTTTTTAGCATATACCAAGCATACAAATAAATGACAATAGTTTTATAGAAGACTCTCAACTTTAAAAAGTATTGAACAAATCAAATGATCATCATACTTAGGTTTAGTGATCTTTGTCTTCATGTTTTCTATTACATATATGCTTAATATATGTATATGTACATGTATTCTATAAATATATGTTCAATGTATATATATGCATGTATATGAGTATGTATATATGTGTGTATATTTTAGCAATATGAGAGAATGGAACAGGTAGTGACTTAAACAACTGATGTTGAATAATATTATTTTTTTACAATAATAAATACTTTTTTTCTTTCATTATTGGAGATTGAGCCCAGGAGTATTCTCCCTCTTAGTATACCCCCAGTCCCTTTCTGTTTTTATCTTTTTATTTTTGGTGCTGGGGATTGAATCACAGGGTCTTCCAACTCTGAGAAACACCCCCAGCCCTATTTTATTTTTTATTTTGAGAAAGAGTCTCACTAAGTTGTGGAGAGCTTCACTAAGTTGTTAAGACTGGCCACAAACCTGCGATCCTCCTGTCTCAGCCCAAGAGTGGCACCAGGCCCAGCTTTATCTTTTTATTTGAAGCAGTGTCTTTGCTAAGTTGCTGCTGATCTCTCTATGTTGCTCAGGCTGGCCTCAAAGTTGGGATCCTCCTGTCTCGGCCTCTCAACTACTGGGGTTATAGGTGTACATATGCCATCATTCCTGGCTTACAATAATAAAAGTTCTTTGGACAGTGATAAGAACTCAACTGAAAAAATAATGGCATAAAGAAAGAAGAAGGGGAAAGTGAAACGGGACAAATGGAGAGGAACTAAGGACTTTGATTTGGGTGGAGACAGTTTATTTCAGTTTAGTATCAACCTATATTATAGGAATATATCATTGAATTTCATTTCCCTTTGGACTTGAAGCATTGGGTACTTCAATGTCATATTTTTCTGCAATGTTTGCAAATAAGATATTTATTTTTCTATTCATGAGACAAAATCCTGTTTGCTTAATTAGTTTATTTTGTTTTCAGAGGACTTAACATGTGTTTCTAATAAACACAACACAAACTAAAAGTTTTAAGTAAACTTAAGTTACTATAATTACTTTGATTTTTAACAAAATAGTGCTCAATGAGAAGGGGAATGATAGCTAATCAGCAAAAGCAAGAACAAAATACCACATAGACACTCACAGATGGTAGGGAGGCGTTCGATGGAAAGATGTTCAGTCATTCTGACATGCTTTCTCCTTCCCCAGGGACTCCTAAATGTGACCTGAGTAACAGATAGGCACTTGAGTAAAATATTCTTGTTATACATTTTTTAAATAATACATTCATGTGAAGTGGTTTTGTTAGGGGACTAAAATATGCCAGGAAAAGGAGAAAACTTTTTTTGTTTGCTTTTGTGGAAACAATAGTATTAATAATAATTTTGTGAAAGATTTGAAATAGAACAAAAATTTTACCAAGTGTTTTTAACAAAACTAGGCACTGACAAAGCACATTCTTCCAGGTTACTTGATTCTACGAAGTTTCTGATTTTTTTTTTTTTTTTTTTTTTTTTTTTTTTTTTTTTTTTTTTTTTTTTTTTTTTTTTTTTTTTTTTTTTTTTTTTTTTGGTGGTACTGGGGATTGAACCTAGGGACAGTTTATATCTAGGTTACACCTTCAGGCCCTTTAATATTTTTTGTTTGAGCCAGGCGTGGTGGCGAACGCTTGTAATCCCAGCATTCGGGAGGCTGAGACCGGAGGATCCGGGTTCGAGGCCAGCCTCAGCTACCTAGTAAGGCACTCCGCAACTTAGTGAGACTCGGTTTCAAAATAAAGAATTAAAAAATAGGGCTGGGGGTATAGCTCGGAGGTAGAATGCCCCTGAGTTCAATCCCCAGTACCACAAAAAAAAAAAAAATTTTTTTGTTTGAAAACAAAGTCTTGCTACATTGTTGAGAGTCTCACTATGTTGCTGAGGCTGTCCTTGAACCTGCAATCCTCCTGTCCCAACTTCTTGAGTACTGAGATTACAGGCATGTGCCATCACAACTAGATCTCTGAATCTTTCATAGCAAATGATTCTTATTCATAGATAATGCAAGTAAACTCCGCTATTTGTCGTACAATTGATTTCTTTTTACCCTTATCTTTTAGAATAAGCTAATATTTCATCTTTCATAAGTCAGTCTCAGCAGTTGTAACATATTTCTTTTACCTCATTAATTGACAAGATAAACAAAAATTTATTTATTTATTTACTTATGGTGCTGGGGATTGAACCCAGAGTCATTCTACCTCTGAGGTATACTCTCAGCCGTTTTTATTTTTATTTTTCTGTTTTGAAACAGGGTCTTCCTAGGTTGATGAGATTCTCACTAAGTTATTGAGACTGTACTCAAGCCTGCGATCCTCCTGCCTCAGCCTCCCAAGTACTGGGATTACAGGCATGTACCACCATTCCCTTTATTTATTGATTTTAAAATAAAATACCTTACATGTTTTTACTTTACATATGTATGAGAGTCATGAACTTATCCTTTTAAAGTTATTTAAGCTGGGCACGGTGGCACACGCCTGTAATCCCAATACTTGGTAGACTGAGACAGGAGGATTGGAAGATTGCAAGTTTGTGGCCATCCTCAGCAACCTCATGAAGCCCTCTGCATCTCAGTGGGACACTGTTTCAAAATAAAAAATAAAATAAGGCTGGGGTCTAACTCAGAAGTAGAATGCCTCTGGGTTCAATACCCAGAATCACAATAAATAAATAAATAAATAAATAAATAAGTAAATAAACTTATTTGGCACTAAATTTGACTATATTGTTAAAGTATCTTTGTTTATCCCCTGAAGGTGATGATGTGTGTCTTATTTCATAGTTTTTATCAGAACAAATTTTTACTGATTGACTTTGAGATTATCTTGTAACTAAATAATTAGATCTCATTTTCTTGATGCTTTGTTTTTTAGTGTGCTTACAATATTGTAAAATGCTGAAATTGGACTTAAACATTTTAACAGGAAGGCTATCTGTAAGTTTATCCTAGTATTCATTTTTTAAAGAAATAGAAAATGGCTAAGAAAATTTTACAATATTTCAAACTATCGAGTTACAGTCATAATAAAAGTTGAATTGCGGAAAGAGAAATAGTGCTGTTTCAAAGCTTCTAATCCAGAGCATTAGACAGATGCATCTTCACTTGCCAAATCTACTGACTTGTATAAAAACACTCTCATGTCTATGGAAATAACAAATGCATAAACCACTTGGCTACTCTTCTGTTGAAATTCATCTTTACGCATAACAATTTGTGTGGGCATTTTACAGAACAAAAAAATCCAAATGGCCAAAGAATATAACAAAGTTACTCAACTTCATTGGTTGACAATCAAATGCAAATTAAAGGCATGGTAAGATACTGTTTCTTATCCATTAAGTTGAAAATAGTTAAAAGAATAATAAAACCTAGTATCAAAGGAGGCATGCAGTATCCTATACATTGATAGAATAATAAAAATTATTATAAATATCTTTTAAAATTATAGTACACATACTCTTTGGCCTCTTGCTTCCAACATATGGAATTCTATTTTACAGAATTTAAAGCATCATTATATGACAGTATAGTTAAGAAAGATGTTTATTGTAGTATTGCTAATAGGGTTCATGTCTTAAAAAAGAACAAATCTTCAAAAATAAAAAGGAAAAAAACCTCACTAATAACACTGAATATCCTATTTCATAGGGAACAGTTGAAGAAATTTTCCTATATCCAATGTATGAAATACAGGGTAACTATTAAAAAAATGAATTAGATCTCTATTGGTTCACCTGGCAAATGTGTCTGGTCTATTTTAACTAATGAGGCATGTTATAAATAATGTTTATAATCAGATGTCAATTCTATGTCAAACAAATGAAGTTTAATAAGCTCCACAAGTAGGGATTTGTGTATTTGAAGTTTTAGGAGCTTGGAGAAGTACAAGGAAGGATATTTCCCAGGTTGTCCCCATTGACTTCCTTGAGTGGATAGAAATTAGAGGAGTGGGAAAGTACTTACATTTTTTCTTTGTATATTTAATTAGTTGCAATGCGTAAATGGTACCTGGACAAATTAAATGTTAATATTAATAATGAGTTTAAGAGAACATTTGCAAGATCAGTGCTATAAGCCCTGAGCTATGGAGCCCTCATTTAAGAGATTTATATAGAAGTCGTATAAAGATGAATATGTTTCCCTTTATCTTTATCTTCTGTATCCTTTTTTTTTTTTCCTTTTCAGATTAGAGTTGTGTTTTGTTTAATCTTGGAACATAATTCATATATGCAGTTAAACTGCTTGGGAAGAAGAAAAACTCATCAGCTCTGGACACACTCTGAACTTACCCAGCTCTGATTGGCAAGTTAGTTTAGCCACTAATGCTGGGTGATTGCATGGAATTGCTTAGCCCGTTTCATTATCTCTTCAATGGGAAGTTGCTCCCTCTTGGAGTTTTTGTGAGGAAGAGGGGATTAGTGCAAGTGGGAGCAGTTAGATCAGAGAGCAGCAGGTTGTAAATGTGCAAAGAGTGCTCATTGGCATTATTCATAAAGTGCCTGCTGCATAGGAGCTACTCAAAGAAATGCAGTTTGTCTTAGCTCATGGAAAAATTTTCATTATCCTATTTATTTAGTTTAGAAATTTATTGATGTTACTCAGCTATTTTTAGCCCAACATCATTCTAAGTGAATCTCATGTCACTTAGAGATAATTGCTACGACATAAAGCAAAGAAAAGGTCGGAGTGACAGGGCTGCTAATTTAGATGGTCAGAGATGCCTCTGAGGCTATTATTAAATCTGAGAAGAGTATTAAATCAAGGAAAGGAATGAACATTCTGTTATCTGATGTGCGAGTCAGCTGGAAGACAAAGCAATTACAAAGGCTTCAAACATTCCTTGTGTGTTTGAAGACGAGCAAGGAGGAGGAGGTCAGTGGGGAAGGAGCAGAAGGAGGGAGGGGAGCAGTGAAGGATGAGTGTGTAGAGAGGATGCTGGGGGGGTGGTGGGGGCAAACTGAGTAAGGCTTTGGATTTCATCCTTAGTGGGATGGAAATTCGTTGAGACGTTTTGCGAAAGCACATGAGCAGAGCTAACAAACACTGGCGGTTGTATGGTAAATGTGTTAAATATTAAAGAGTGGGAGTGAGAGCCACTGTACTAGCCCACCTGAGATGCGGCAGTGATTTGCAGTGGAAAAAAGCTCAGAATCTGGATGTCATCTAAAGTTTGATTGATTGTGAGATATGAAGGGAGCCAAAGATGACGCCACACTTTTATTATGATTTGAGTAACAGAGTGAATGATGTTACAGCTCTGAAAAATGTGGAAAATAGGAGGAAGATAGGATTTATGGAAGGGAATGCCAAGTTCTGTTTCGGTTCAGTTTCAGAGGGTTATATGAAATCCAAATGGAGATATTAATTAGTATGTCAGATACAATTGGGGTGATCCTATAATTTATCATTTCAACCAGGGCATTTTTGAGAGTGAAAGGGACTCTAAATGGTGGGACACTAAGAGAACTGGCATATACTTGAACTGTCCCACGGAGTCACCTTCAACACAGAAATTTAGAATTTAATGGCAAGATTGAGTCTAGAGATATAAGTGTGGAAGTCATCAATGTACAGGGAGTATTTAGACATGGGACCAAATGAGATCATTGAGGTAGAGAGAATAGCTCAGTATGTAAGATGATGAGAGGTCAGAAGACCAAAAATGAACTTTGGCTACAGTGCTGAGGGACTGAGAATAAAAGAACAAAGAAATAAACACCATCCTGAACTGTATGTAAGTGCTACATGATGTAAGAGTAAGAAAAAGTGTAATGAAGTCTAGAATCAAGATTTGCCTTTATCTTAGATTCCTCACATTACTGTAGATGAGAAGCAAGGACAGTATACTTGGTAAAAGAGTTATGAAGCTTAATTTTTAGTTATTTTTATTTTTATTTTATCAAAGTAATATTTGGTAAAATATTCAATAGTACTAGAAAGTAACACAAATCATAGTTTCTTCCCTTGCTTCTTTGTATGATTTATCCTTGCCATGAGAAAGCAATTATTTTGACCTTTTCCTTGGCCTCTAATTCATATCTCCAAATACAAAATTTAATGTGAATAATAATAGCCCCTACAAAATAGGGATGTTGGGAAGATTAAATAAAGTAATTCATTAAAGTATAAGGGTCAAATATGTTCACTTTATTGTTATTTTTAAAAATTTACTGTTATGGACTAATAGTTTTCATTTTGATATTTTTTGGTACATATCTCTTATCCCATCCTCAACATGTATATATTATTATTATTATTATTATTATTATTATTATTATTATTATTATTATTTTTGTGGTACTGGGGATGGAACCTGGGGGCATTCTACCTCCGAGCTACAGCCCCAGCCCTATTTTTTTACTCTTTCTTTCTTTCTTTCTTTCTTTCTTTCTTTCTTTCTTTCTTTCTTTCTTTCTTTCTTTCTTTCTTTCTTTCTTTCTTTTTGTGGTACTGGGGATTGAACTCAGGGGCATTCTACCTCCCAGCCATACCCCCAGCCCTATTTTTTATTCTTTATTTTGAAACCGGGTCTCGCTAAGTTGTGGAGTGCCTCACTAGGTAGCTGAGGCTGGCCATGAACCCAGATCCTCCGGTCTCAGCCTCCCAAATGCTGGGATTACAAGCGTGCGCCACCACACCCGGCTTATTCTTTATTTTGAAACAGGGTCTCACTAGTTGCGGAGGGCCTCATTAAGTAGCTGAGGCTGGCCGCGAACCTGGATCCTCCAGTCTTAGCCTCCCAAATGCTGGGATTACAAGCGTGCACCACCATACCCGACTATATTATGGTTTTGAAATTAATTTTAGTGTTAAATTAATATAGCTCTAAACATACACATATAAGCCACATATCATACTATGATCACTCTTTCTTGTACATAATTTTGTTTTCTCTGAACTCAATAATTACCTTGGTCTTTTCTTTGCTTATTTTTCTACATTATTATCTATGTTGCAAATTCTTCTCAATAGAGCCAAAAAACCATTCATTTAAAAATGATTTTTAGTAAACAAGTTTAAATTGTAGTACAATCAAATTTGTTAATTCTTTATCTTTCTCTTTCTCTGTACTGGGGATTAAACTCAGAGGCATTCCATCTCTGAGCTACATCCCCAGCCCTTTTTATTTTTATTTTGAAAAAAAATTCTCATTAAATTGCTGAGGGGCTCTCTAAGTCTCTTTTTAAAGGCACTTTCCATGTCTTTTAAAAAGACATCCTTCTCTATCATCACATCATAAAGTACTCTTATTTTCCACTCTTGTTTTACTCCTGCCTTATGGTGAAATATATCCTGTAGTAGCTTTCTAACAGAGGGAATAAGAGGATGGGGGTGTGTGTTTCAGATTGTGCTTGTCTAGAAATGCTTTTATATTTATACTACCACTTGATTGTTACTTTGGCTAAATGTATACAGTCATCCTCTGTATCCATGGGAGACTGATTTCCTTCATGGTACCAAACTTAGCAGATGCTCAAGTTCCTTATATAAAATAACACAATATTTACATAAAACCTATGCAAATCTTCCTGTATACTTTAAATGACTAAAGTACTTATAACTACTAAAATGTAAATGCTATATAAATAGTTGTTATACTATATAGTTTAGGGGATGATGACATGGATAAAATGTCTCTACATATTCAGTAAAGATAAACTTTTTTTTCCCCCAGAATATTTTTGACCTTCAGCTAGCAAATCCACCAGCGTGAAAACCTGGAATATAGAGGGTTGACTGTAATTCTATAATATAATTTTTCCTCAAAATATTTTTTCTAATTTCTACTATTACTCTTGTGAATTGGGATGCTTTTTTGATTCCTGAATTTCTCAACCCCAAAACACATTTCCTTCAATTCTTCTTCATTCTATACTTTTGCTGTTTTCCTTTTCTGGAATGCTAATTAGTTGAATGCTGGATGTCTTAATTGGAATAGCTATTTTTAAAAATCTTTCCTGTTCAATTTTCTGCCTCTTTGTCCTTTCTTAGTTTCTGGGAGATTTCTTTTACTGTGTTTTAAAAAAAAAATGTGCTGAATTTTTACATTCATACTGCCACATTAAAAAAATTTAATAGGTCTCTTATTTTGTGAATATTTGTAATTTTTAATAGCATTCTGTCCTTGTTTCATAAGTATAATATCTTATCTTACCTGAAGATGTTGAAATTTTGAAAAAAATAACTTTTCTTCTGCTCTGTGCAGAATCTTTTAAGTATTTTAGTGAATCTCTTTTAAGTTGGGGCCTTTAAATATCTGGTCACTCTAGGATATTCATTTATATTTAAGAATGAGACATTAAAAGGTTATTGAAAGCTCCTGCTGTGTGTGTGTGTGTGTGTGTGTGTGTGTGTGTGTGTGTGTGTGCACTTATGTGTAAGACAATCAAATGGATCTACTCAGCAATAAAGAAGAACGAAATTATGTCATTTGCAGGAAAATGGATGGACCTGGAGAACATTATGTTAAGTGAATTAGCCAGTCACAGAAAGTGATTGATCATGTTTTCTCTCATATGTTGAAGCTAGAAAGTAGTCAAGATACCAGACGGACTTCAGATAATGGAGGAAAAACCCAGTGGAGTCAGGGAGGTGGTCTAGGGGAAGGGGAGGGAGGAAAGGGGAGATTAGCTTCTATCGACTTTATGTACATATGTGAGAATACCAAAGTCAATCTCAATATCCTGTATGGGGGTGATGAGGAGGGAGCTGGGGAAAGCCACCAAGTGCTGTGTGCATGCATGTCACTTTTACTGTGAACTGCATTATTATGTGAGACTATAATGCACCAATAAAAGTATTAAAAAAAAGAACTTTAAAGTTCCTTCTTTTGGGGTCCCAAAGGCACTCATGCTTTCAATATTCAGTATGTTAACTTTCCACTTTTTAGGTTAATGTTTCTTCTTTGATTTTAGCTCAGACTATTATTCTTTGGCTTGGGGCTTCTCTAGATCAATTGCTCCAGAGAGTAAATTTCACATCTTCAGTAAGGTTAATGAGGGATAGTTATCAGGTTGTACAGGATAATAAAAAAGTATGGGCGTCTACCTGATTTTTAAACCAATCTTTCTAATGTTAGTTGCAACCCTCGCACTGCAGAATGCCTGATGTCTCCAGCAGTTGCTACAATATATACTGGCATGCTTCTTCTTTAGACTTCCTCTGTTAGCTAAATTAGGGAACACCCATTAGATTTCAACTTCAAACATCAGTTTCCATCACTTACTTTCTCTTTTGTTATCTCCCATTCTTCTTTTTCTTTTAAAGTGTAGTTTTGTTCCCTTTAAAAATGCCTTAATTCTCTGTTGAGTGTGGGTATTACTCAGGTTCTTCAGAGAAATAAAATACATGTAATTGTAAGAGGGGCTTTATTAGATTGCTTATATGACCTGAGGCTGAATAGTCACATAAGGCCATTTGCAAGCTGAAGACTAGGGAACTTGTAGGTGTTAAGTCCAAGAAGCTAGAAACTTCAGAGTAAGAGAGGGGGAAATCATTGCTGCAGCTCCAGTCCAAGGCTAAAGGTCCAAAAGCACCCAAAGAGTGGCTAGTTCAAGTTCACCTTCAAAGACTGAAGAATCTGGAGGAGGATGTGCCAGAGCAGCCGAAGCAGCAGAAAATGCACCTGCTCCAGGAGAGTGGAGCTGTGCAAGCAATGGCTGTTCCCTTATTCTGCTTTTTATTCTCTCTGGGGCACCAGCATATCGGATGATGTTGCCCCTGTTCACGGTGGACCTTCCTCAAACAGTTGCTGATGTACTTGCCAGTCTTTTCTGGAAATGCCTTCACAGGCACATGCAGAAGTATGTTTTTCCAATTCTCCAGGCATCCTTCAATCCTGTCAAGTTGATAAAATTCATCATCATGCTGTGTTTTTAGTAGAAATAAGAGAGGAACATATATGTTTCTTTGCTATGTTGATCTGAATTTCTTCCCTTTTTTTCTTTTAAATTTATTCTACAAAGTGTTGTCTCAGAAATGCATTTCACCTTTTAGTTCTACCATCTTTTAATATGTAAGTCTAAAACATAATGTGACCCCTCTTTTCAATAATCTGGGAATAGGATTGTGACCTGTATGATTCCTTATTCTACCCAATCACCTCTGTATAGAATTGCTGTTGAGAAGTAATCTTGGCACTGTGAGAACCAAACATCCTCATAAACTTCTTATAGATCATGTACTTGAGAATTAGTTTTCTTTGCACATTATGTCAGTCTAAAAATATTCAATTTAATTGATATTGGAGAAAAATGTTCCTGACATATATTTGCTATTAAGGCAAAAACGGTCAACATCATAATTTGGCAAGTGTATTGGATAACACATAGTTCTCAGTGGGACCTTAATAATGGTTAAATAATATTATAACAGTTGCATATAAAATAGCTGTAGACTTGGCTGAATAAAAACGGTTATAACTACCTAGTGAGACACTCCGCAACTTAGTGAGACTCGGTTTCAAAATAAAGAATAAAAAATAGGGCTGGGGGTGTAGCTCGGAGGTAGAATGCCCCTGAGTTCAACTCCCAGTACTGCAAAAAAAAAAAAAACGGTTATAAGACTGGCTCTAAGCACAAATACTAAACTTTATTTGTTAGGTTTAGCAAAATGTACAATTGGAAATTCAACTGTTGTCACTACAGAAAATCAATGGAATATGTTATATATTAAGCCATTCAATAAGGATGCATATTTTAGAGCTCTGAAGATCAATTTTGGCATGTACCATTGTTGACTTAGCATGGAAGAATGTTTTCTGGTTCTGGCATGACTTGCTTTCATTTTTTGTCTGCATTTCTCCATGTAAATCAATTGAAATTCAAAGAGTGAGTTAAAAAAAGAAATCGGCATAGAAACCAATACAAACTTTCTAAGTCATTTAGATTTGCGTACATATAGTAGGATTGGATTTTACCAAGTTTGAAAAACTTGGCTAGTTCATAATATATTACTCTGTGTCAGTAAATATGCCTTTTTAAACATTCCTTTTGGTAACACTGTCTGTGATAGCAAGTTCTCTTGTTTTACTTCTGAAATTCTCATATACCACAGGGTGGTTGTGGGATGATATCCTACTCAGTTCAGGAGAATTAGATTTAGTTAATTCATGGTCCAAACTGAGCAACATGTTAGTGAAGGGAGGGAAAATCAGATAAATAAAGAAGAACTAGAAAAGTAGGAGTTCTGGGCCAGTAAGTGAAACGGTGAGGACATAAATATATCCAAGCATTTGGTGCATCTCCTTCTAGGATGGAATGTTAATTTTTAATGAGAATTGATAGGACATGGGTATACGTTAGTGTACCAGGGGCCAAGAGAGTGCTGTGGTTTCTCTCCAGCTACTGTTCTTTCCTCTAGAGAAACTGTACTCTTCCATTTCCTGGCCATGCCATGTTCTTTCATACTTTCTTGGGTTTGCTCATTCTGAATTCCTTATTTGAAACCTGGTCTCCACATTTGGCGATTTCCTGTATATTTCTTAGAGACCAGAACAAACATTTCCTTGAGACTCCTACATTCCTACATCCTCAGTCTCCTCTGGAAAAAATATGTATATAACATGAACACACACACACACACACACACACACACATGCATTCATTTTATGGTGAGCTAATGAAATTGCTATTTTGTTGGTCTTTATAAATTCAAATAATGACAATTTCAAATAGTTTCTTATCCTTTGGCTATCTTCACTTAGGAAGATAAGAACAAATACTTTATAAATCAATGAACAAATAAATCCATGTTTACTTTAATTGATATGTTTCACCAATATCTGCATTATACGAGAATATCAGAATTAAAACAGAAATGCAATTATCTCTGGTAGCCAGTTTCTCAGATGATGTACACGCTAGCTTGAAATCCCACCATTTGGAAGGTAATATTTAAACAAATTAAAATTTATCCATTCAATAATATAGTGATAAAAATGATGATGATGAACTTTGTGGAATAAGAGTGGAAAATGCAAACTTAAAGAAAAAAGATAAAATATAAAATTTTATATTTTAAATGAACATGCATGCATATAAAGAAGACCTGAAGGGTGAATGTAAATACCATCTTTGTTGTTTTGCTTGGGTGTAAGGAAATCTTTTATTATGAAATATTATATTTATATATAAATTTTTTTTTTGAAATTGTATCTTTGATTTAAGCATGTGTAATTAAAAAACCCTGGAATATGGAACCTAATCTGTGTGAATTCATAACTAGTGTAAATAAAATGTCACCCATTGAATTTCTATTATCAGTTTCTTCATATGCTTTTTATGAACATATACTAATAAGTTGTCAATATGTTAATCACCATGGATTTCTACCTGAAATAATCTTGTTGCTTATGTTATCTATTTTCTAATGCCATTAGATAGATAAATTTTAATTTGAAAGGAATTTTTTAGTTCCATTGTTTTTTTTTTTTTTTTTTTGTGGTACTGGGGATTGAACTCGGGGGCATTCTACCTCCGAGCTACACCCCCAGCCCTATTTTTTATTCTTTGTTTTGAAACCGGGTCTCACTAAGTTGCGGAGTGCCTCACTAGGTAGCTGAGGCTGGCCGCGAACCCGGATCCTCCGGTCTCAGCCTCCCGAATGCTGGGATTACAAGCGTGCGCCACCACGCCCGGCTAGTTCCATTGTTTTAAAGTTCTTATATTGTAAAAAAAAAAGTGCTCTCAATTTTTTAAATCAATATCCTCTTTTTATAAAAAATTATTGGTAATATCTTCCTTACCACATACACAATTTAAGCATAATCAATATAACTCTCTGGCTTTAATTTTGATATAAAGAGAAGTATAAGGAAAAAATTTATAATAAAATAATCTAAGTTGAAAATGTTTAGACATTATTACAGAGGAAGACAGAATGAAATGTATTTCTGATATATAAAGTGCATATGTTTATCATACATGAGATCATAAGTCAATCTGTATAAGTGGATTTAGAAAAATGAAAGCACAGAAAGATGAGTATGTGCTGGAATAAAACTAATGTGAAAATAAATAATATGTACTTATTTTTATATGGTGAAGAAAAGAGACAAATAAGCTTGACTAAAGTATTGATAGCATGCAAGACTAATTACAAACTTTAGCACCATAGTAAATGAAGAAGTGCAGGATTCTTGAAAATAAACTTGGCCATAGATGTTGTGTCAGAATTATTCCCTGTGATGACATAGGAGAAAGTAGAGACTTTCTTAGATAACATTTACCCTAACTTGAACTCCCATTTGGGATGTTACAATTAGTTACTGATACTTAAAAGATCATGGAAGACAGATGCTGAGATAGGCAAAGGAAAGAGAAGATAGATTGGAGACACAAGCTGTAATATGACATAGGATGGATCTCTGGAATGCTATCAGAAATAAAAACTATCCGGAACCCCAGGCTGAACCCTCAACCGTGAGGCCCCAATAAAGACGCTGCCTGAATGTTGCTGATTCAAACCTCTCTTTATTATACCTCTCTCTCTGGGATCGAGGGCACTACACAAGCAGTAACAAACACAGCACAGAAGCCGTCTCTCCAAAGAGTGCCTTTCCAACAGACTCCCAATAACCCCCCTCTCCAGCAATCCACCTTCCACTAGCAACCAACAACCTTTCCTCCCAGAACTTCTCCAGCAACCCACTCCAGCAACAACCCAGCCAGCCTCTCCCTCACATGCGAGAGGTGGAGGCTGTTAAAGCCACACAGGGCCTAAGCCACGAGGCGTCTCATATAGCTCTCACCTGGGCTGGCCACGAGCCGGGCTTGCTGGTGCATGCGCTCTGGCGTGGCGCAGCCCTAGAATGTTGCTACCTGCAGCCACTTCTGGCACTCTGCCAGGCGCCATCTAGAGGCGGGGTCTTTCCGGCCGGGCTAGGCCCCGACAAAAAACAACAGGTAATCCAACAGATCCGCCCCCCCCCCCCATTCTCTTTACTCTTTTATTTCTTTTTTCCTTTCCTTTTTTCCCTCCTCTAACTTCTGTTCCTCCCTTTCCCCTTTCCCTCCTCCCCTTTCCTCCTCTTCCTTCTCCACCTCTTCCTCCTTCTCTCACTGGGGCTTTGCCATTGAGCTACATCACCCATCTTTTTTATTTTTTATTTTGAGAAAGGGTATTGCTAAGTTGGCAAGGCTGGCCTCAAACTTGTGATCCTCTTACTTCAGCATTCTGAGATTACAGGCATGTGCCATTGCACCAAGTTTCAAAGTAGATTTCTAATCTGAACGTTTTGTAAACCAAATTTTAAAACAGTATAAAATATAAGGTAATTATAATATTAGATATTTTAAATTGCATTTGTCAATGATATTCAACAAGATCCCTGTATTTAGCTCATTACAAAGTGTTGGTCCTACATTTAAAATCAATCTTAAGTTTCCTTTCAAATATACATGCCATTGATTTTCCATTTTGTAGCAACTATAGCACTACACCAAACTCTTCCTAGCTGGATAATTTCTGCAGGGCGAGGTCACATGTGCATGTATGTGCACATGTGTGTGCCTTGGCAAACATTAGCTGCATGTTCAGTGTAAATGTTTCCTGAAATCACTAAAGTGTGCACTGAATAATCAGTAATGTTGGCTCTTTAATTGGAAATGTACAGAAATTCTCCTTAGCTATGTAAAATGTTCCATTCAGCATCATGACTAATAATAAGGTCATCCAATTTGACTGATGAATAATGTGAAGGAGGACTCTATGGAAATTCTCTTTATAAAAGCCTCATCATGATCTATAAAAAGTGGTGAAAAGAGGGCTTTTGTCTTTAAACGTATTTCCAAATCCTAAGGAAAGTAGTCATAGGTATTTTATTTCAGTATCCCCACATCATTTTGGAAAATGTGGTTCATAATTTTGCAGATATGCAAAGCTTCATGGCAAGGTTTAGGAAAACTTAGTTTTGCTAAGTTGAGATATAGCATTTCCTGATTAGTACTTATGTTCCTAGAACATGTTGCCTGGTCGGGGTTTATTGACAAAACATGCTATGTATATATGGCATATATTATACATATAATGTAAAATAATAAACATACATGCTACATGATTATTGATGTCATTATTGTTACTGGGAAGAGTAGAGTTGTGAGGCCTGAGGCTCAAGCTGTCATTCAGGCAGGAGGTAGGGAGGCATTAGAACAGGGACCAAAGCGTGTGCACAGAATATTTCTTGACAGAGGGACTTGTTGAACCATCATTTAGTCATGAAGCAATTCTCATCATGTATGTTCTTTACCTCAGAGTTTTTCTGGTACACATTTAATCTTTCTAAACACTTCCAAATGTATTATACAAGTTGTGATATTATGATTGTGTTGCTTATAGATAGTGTGCCAAAGTAGGACAAAAAGCAATTTTCAGTGAAGGGTGCAGGTAGGGAATTTTAACTTAGTTGATATATAAGCAACTTTCTCTTCAGTGCATGATTTCTTATAAGCCTGTACAAATTGTGTGTGTTTATAAAACCTGAAGACTCAGGGAGGTAGTGAGAAAGTGGTTGGCGGACATTGAAATAGCCCTGGATATTCATTTGGTCTAATCTCCACAGCACATAGCTAATTAAGGTACAGACTATAATCTGATTGATCTAGATGTCTCTTTTTTCCACAAAGCTAACATGCACTTTCCATAGGAGATATTAACATGGTTCATATTTCCTTTGGGTAACAAATGGAAAAACATATTAACTTGATTACATTTGTGGAGATGCATAGGTACTATAATTTGAAATAGGTCATTTGCTTGTACATTTGTACAGGGAAGATTCATATACATTATAGATAAAGACATATCATATCAAAACAATCTAAAAAGGTGTGGTAGTGCACAACTGTAATCTCAGTACTTCGAAAGCTGAAACAGGAGGACTGCATGTTTGACGACACAATCCTCGGTAAAAACACACACACACACACACACACACATACACACATATACACACACACGCACATACACAAATCTAGATGAGGCAGAATATACTCCAGTTTTCTCTCTACATGTATTGTACACATGAGTAACTCAATTTTCATTCAGTGGCCTTTTCTCATGTGTAAAAGAGCTAATAGAGGAAGAAGGAAGATGGCGACAGAGTAAGGACCCCTAGTTGAACCTGTCTCTAATTCATCTCAGGGAGCTCCGAACCGAGCAACAATCTACATCCTATACTACCATCATGGAAGGTGAGAACCAAAGACAAACTCAATATTACCTACAAAGCCACCTTTAAACACTAAGGCTAAAAAAAGGGCAAGAACACTAGCTGCAGACTGGGTCGGTGGACCAGTAGGAGCTTTTGGAAAAACCAAAAAAACTCATAGTCAGCAACCTGAGACCTATTTCATAGACATCAAGATCATTAGCCACAGAATCACACAGCCCTGTGACAGAAGGAGGACCACATCCATGTCTCTGTCCATCCCAACCCCCAATCCACCATGTACTTGGCAACCCAGGTGAGCGCACACACACACACATACACACACACACACTCACACATACACACACACACACCACACACACACACACACACACACACACACACACATTTTTCTCTTTGTTCTGGATTTTTTTTATTTTCCTTCTTTTTTTTGTATATTATAGTTTTTTTTTAATGCCTTTTGCGAGCTTCCCCCCTCTTCCTATCTCCTCCTTTTCCCCCTTCCTTCCTCTCTCTCTTCCTCTCTCTCTCTCTCTCTCTCTCTCTCTCTCTCTCTCTCTCTCTCTCTCTCTCTCTTTTGTAGTGCAGGGGATTGAGCCTAGAACACTAGTGAATGCTGGGTAAGTGTCCTGGGCCACACCCCTAAACTCCTGCCTAGTAGAGCCTCCTCCTAGCAACCAGCAGGTGCCAGCCCCTCTCTGCATCTCCTCCCTAGTCTCCTTAGCAAAGTAGCAGATAGAGCAGGCAGAGGAGCAGGCTTGAACAAGAGCTTCTGAAAACCTTCATATCTCTTCTAAGCAAGCCTCAAATCAAGAAAAAACAAAACAAAAAACCTAAACAAACAAACAAAAAATGGCAAAGAAACCTCCAAAGCTACAAGAGAAAACAACTCTATTCAAACAAATAAATGTTACTCACTCCCAACTAAGCAATTCTTTAGGTTCCTTTTTATATTTTCTCTTCCTCTCCTCTTGTGTATGCACATGCAAGAAATTGTCTGTGTTCTGTTTGTTATTGGACTCCAAGTGAACCTGTCTGCCAGTGCCTTGTATTAAATCCATTTCATATTACTATACCTAAATATTCTACATTGACTACTAGAATTCTCCTTTATTTTCACTACCTCTAATCTACACTATATATTACATAACTACATTCAAACTCTTATTCTATTTAATTCTATTCTCTCTCTATCCTATTCTTGCATTCCTTACTCCAGTCCCTTCCTCCTCACTCATCCTTCACCATTGGATACATCACAATTTGCCCTTGTATATACTAGCTGATTCCTCTAAACCCATACTGGACCAGATAGGTGAACCACCAGAAAGGACTGACAGACACTCAGGACAAACTAGTCACAGCTGACAGATAGAACCGTTCAATACTCCTGCACATTGAAGTTTAAAAGCACACAGGGCACAAACTGCTCTGCTCACACCTCTGAGTCTACTCCCTATTACAGAGGCAACAGACAAGCCCCTGGACATTAATACCTGAAACCCATCAACATCACCATCACAGTAGGTGGATGGAACCCTAGAATAACTGCAATCCAGTATTGAGGAGCGACAGGTGGAAAAACTGGGATGATA
This sequence comes from Graphiurus murinus, assembly GCA_004027655.1. Lineage (NCBI taxonomy): Eukaryota > Metazoa > Chordata > Mammalia > Rodentia > Gliridae > Graphiurus > Graphiurus murinus. Next base: position 19,429 of record PVLC010008048.1, read on the forward strand.
CAGGACACAGACTTCAAAGTTGGTATTTAAGGGTGATGAATACACAACAGAAAGCTGAGCATACCCATACAGTAGAGGCTATTCACTTTTAAGGCATGCCTCAAAGTAAATATCTACCTCTAGAATAAGATACTATAAAGGAAAAGAGATTAGATATAGAAAACTTACAGAAGAGACAAAGCAGGTTATTTTTTACTGGAAAGAGGAACAATCCAACAAGAGGATATAATCAACATTTATTCCCCAAACATAGGTGCAACCACTTTCATAAAACAAACTTTGTGACATTAAGTCACACATAGATCCCACTACAATAATACTGGGAGATTTCAACACTCTTCTCACACCACTAGATAGATCTTTTATAGAAAAGGTGAGTAAAGATGACTCAGATCTGAGGGACATCATAAAAGAAATGGACCTACTAGACATATACAGAATATTTCACCCAACTATAGCTGAATTCTTATTCTTTTCAGCTGCTCATGGAACTTTCTCTAAAACAGACCACATACTGGTCCACAAAGAAAGCACTAGCAAATTCAAGAAATGTGATGTAATCTCCATGAGTCTTCTCAGACCATAATGGAATGAAACTAGAAATCAAGTATAAGAAGATCCAGAGAAACCTCATAAACTTATGGAGACTGAGCATCACACTGCTGGATGAGGAATGGGTCATAGAAGAAATAAGAGGAAAAATTAAGAAGTTCCTTGAAACAAACAGAAAGAGACATAACATATCAAAATCTCTGAGCCACTTTGAAGGAAGAATTAAAAGGAAAATTCATAGCACTGAGTGCTCACATAAGAAGAACAGAAAACCACCAAATAAATAACCCAATGACACACCTCAAGTCCCTTGAAAACCAGAAACCGTCTCATCCCAAAGCCAGTAGAAGATGGGAAATCATTAAAATCAGAGCAGAAATTAATGAAGTAGGGAATAAAAAATACAAAAAAATCAACAAAACCAAAGCAGGATCCTCAAAAATATAAACAAGATAGATAAACCACTAGCCAACCTAACCAAAAAAAGGATAGGATCAGCCAGGCAAGGTGGCACATGCTTGTAATCCCAGTACTTGGGAGGTGGTGACTGGAGGATCCGGATTTATGGCCAGCCTCAGCTACTTAGTGAGACCGTTTCAAACATAAAGAATAAAAAATAGGACTGAGGGTATAGTCCAGAGGTAGAATGCCCCTGAGTTCAATCCCCAGTACCACACACACACACACAAAAGGATAGAATCAACCCAAATTACTAAAATAAAAGATGAAAAAGTTGATATCAGCACAGAAATTCAGAGGATTATGAGAAACTACTTTGAAAAACTACACTCCAACAAAATGAAAAACCTAGAAGAAATTGACAGATTACTAGACACATTCAACCTTCCTAAGTTGAATCAAGAAGACATAGAAAATTGAAACTGACCAATAGCAATCAAAGAGATTGCTAGTAAAGAAAAGCCCAGGTCCAGATAGTTTCCCAGATGAATTTTATAAAACCTTTAAGAGCTAATCCCACTACTTCTCAATCTATTCCATGAAATGGAAAGAAATGGGACTCTCTTAAATACATTCTATGGAGCTGATATCATATTAATGCCAAAATTAAATAAAGACAGCTCAAGAAAACTACAGGCCAATACCACTTATGAACTTGGATGCAAAACTTCTAAACAAAATACTAGCAACAAGGTATTCAAAACCACATCAAGAAAATTATACATCACGACCAAGTTAGGTTGATTCCAATGATGCAAGACTAGTTCAACATATGAAAAACAATCCATGCAATTCACCACATAAACAGAACTAAGGGCAAAAATCACATGATCATTTCAATAGATGCTGAAAAAACATTTGACAAAATCCAACACCCATTCATCTAAGAACACTGCAGAGAATTGGAATAGAAGGAACATACCTTAACATCATAAAGACAATATACAATAGGCCCACAGGCAACATCATATTGAATAAGGAAAAACTTTGAGAGTGCTCCTTTAGAAACAGGAACAAGCAATGGATGTCCACTATCACTACTCCTTTTCAATATAGTACTGGAGACTCTAGCCAGAGCAATAAGGCAAGAGAAGAAAATCAAAGGAGTATAAATAGGAAAAGAAGAAGGGAAACTTTCTCTATTTTTAGATGGCATGATATTATATTTATAATACTCAATAAACTCAACCAAAAGGCTTTTAGAATTGATCAACAAATTCAGCAAAATGTCTGGTTACAAAATGAATGCAAAAAATGAGAAACTTTTCTGTATGCCACCCATAAATCTACTGAAAAAGAAAACCAGAAAACATTTCCAGTCATGATATCCCCTGAAAGAATAAAATACTTAGGAATAAATGTAACCAAGGAAGTAAAAGATCTCTACAAGGAAGATTATAAAACATTGAAAAAAGAAATTGAAGATCTTAGTGGTAGGACCTCCCATGCTCTTGGATAGGTAGAATAAAAATAATCAAAGTGGTCATTCTTCCAAAAGTGATCTATGTATTAAATGCAATACCCAACAAATTACCAAGGTCATTCTTCACAGACATAGAAAAATCAGTCCTTACAATCATTTGGAACAACAAAAAACCCAGAATAGCCAAAGTAGTTCCCAGCAACAAGAACCACACAGGAGGCATCACAATATCTGACTTCTAACTATACTACAGAGCCAAAATAAAATCAGCATATTATTGGCACAAAAGCAGAAACACAGACCAATGAAGCATAATAGAAAACTCAGAAACAAATCCACACACAGCCAATTGATTTTTGACAAAGGAGCCAAAAACATACACTGAAAAAAGATAGCTTCTTCAACAAATGGCTTTGGCAAGGCTGTTTAACCATATGCAGAAAAATGGAAATAAGCCTTACTTTCTCACCTTGCACAAGAGTCCATTCAAGATGGGTCAAAGACCTGGAAATCAGGGACCTTACAGCTGCTTGAAGACCACATACAGCCAACACTCCAACACATAGGCATGTGTAAAAACTTCCTCAATAAGACCTCAAAGGCACAAGAAATTAAAATGAAGATCAATGCATGGGATTGCATAAAACTGGAATGCTATTGTGCAGCAAAGGAAACTATCAAGAACCTCAACAGAGAGCCGACAGAATGAGAGAAGATTTTTGAAAGCTACTCCTGTGATCGAGGACTAATATCTAGAATATACAGAAAACTCAAGAAACTCGCTGCCATAAAGCAAACAAACAAAAAAAGAAAACAAAACAAAAAAAGCAAATAGCTCAATAAAAAAATGTGCAAGTGAACAATTAAAAAAAGAAGAAATAAAAATGGCAAATAAATACATGAAAAAATATTCAACATCATTAGCAATCAGAAAGATGCAAATCAAAAGTACTCTGAGATTTCATGTAACCCCAATTAGAATGGCGTTCATCAAAAACACAAACAACGAATGCTGGTGAGGGTGTGGAGAAGAACCCTAACACGTTGTTGGTGGGATTGCAGATTAGTGCAACCACTTTGGAAAACAGTGTGGAGGATCCTCAGAAGAATGGGAATCAACCTACCATATGACTCAGATATACCACTCCTGGGTATCTACCCAAAATAATAGAAACCAAACTACCAGAGTAATGCATGTGTATCTATGTTTATAGCTGTATAATTCAAAATTGCCAAACTATGGAACTAGTTGAGATGTCCATCAACAGATGAATGGATTACAAGACTATGGGATATGTACATATCGGAATTTTACTCAGTCATAAGAACAGAATTAGGTCATTTGCAGGGGAATGGATGGAACTGGAGAACATTATGCTAAGTGAGATTAGTCAGTCACAAAAAGTGAAAAATTAAATGTTCTCCCTAATATATGGAAGCTAGGGAGAAAACAGGACATAGGAGGGATTCCAGACAAAGGATGAGAAACCTTAGATGAGTGAAGGGGACCTAACTGAGGGAGATGGGAAGGGGGAAGAGGGAAACACCTCAATGGACATGATGTACATACGCAAACTTATCAAAGTTAATGACTGTTCTGAGCTTGGGAAGGAGGAGGGGGGAGGGAATAGGATGGGACCTGGGGGAGAGCTCAATGAATGCTGTGTACGTGTATGTCTCTATCACCTTGAACTTCATCAAGATGTATGTTTACAATGCAACACAATAAAATAAAAAAATAAAGAAATATAGAAATGTAATTTATAGAAATACAATTAATCAATTTTGTAAGATATTATTATTAAATATATAAATAAATAAATAAATAAACCAATAACCAATAATGATTGGTAGATGACCAATTTGTACTTTAGAATTTTTCTGAGCCAGAAGAGAACCATTGATATTACTAAAGGACTGACAGTGTCTTCACAGGATTTGGAATTTTTAAAGATGAGAAAAGTTAATCAATGTTTATTAAGTCTATAGAATTATTCAATATAAAGTTGGCTCTTAGAAAAATTGTAAGAGAAGTTTGCCACTAGAAAAATAACCTTTCTCTCTCTTTAAGATCTTACTTTCCCTCTACCCATTTCTTTTTTTTTTTTTTTTTTTGCGGTACTGGGGATTGAACTCAGGGGCATTCTACCTCCAAGCTATACCCCCAGCCCTATTTTTTATTCTTTATTTTGAAACCAGGTCTCGCTAAGTTGCGGAGTGCCTCACTAGGTAGCTGAGGCTGGCCTCAAACCCGGATCCTCTGGTCTCAGCCTCCCGAATGCTGGGATTACAAGCGTGCGCCACCACACCCAGCTCCCTCTACCCATTTCAATGGAACACTTCCTTCTTATTTTCTGGGTTGCTGCCATCATTAAAACCTGTACTCAAAATCCACTCTCTGAGCAATTTTCAAGTATACAGGAACTATATTCACCATGTTGGACAATGGACCTATTAAAATTATTTCTCCTGTCTAACCAAAGTTTAGCAACATCTTTTAACCCGCTATACCCAGTGCCTGACAATTACCATTCAGATTCCATGTAAAAGTGAGTAGATTTTAAATGTTCTCACTACAAATAACTATGTGAGGTAAAGCATGTGTTAGCTTGATTTGACATTCTATAATGTATGAATATTTGAAACATCATGTTGTGTACCATAAATACATACAATTTTGTCATCTAAAGGAATCCATCCTCAGTTGTACTCTAAGGTGTGACACACTCATAAATCCTAAACATTTCTAGACTCATCTCACATTAGTGTGTTCAAAGTTTTAAAAGACTTTGCGGGGTTCTTTTTTGAACTTCAGAGTGAGGAAGAGTAGCTAAAGGCTGAAATTTTAAAAGACTGTCCATGAACAGTGAGTCCTAAGTGATTTTCTTAAAGAGGTGTCTTTAGTCTAATGTTTGGGAAAGGTTATCTAGTCATATATTGAAAACTCACAATTTAGAAAAGTTGTGGAAAAATTTTCAATTCCATTTAACACAGCTTTTGGCAATTGCATTTGACCATGACAATCATGTATTATTTCATTGTTTCTATATCACCTGTTGATATGATCAAAATCAATGATTTATGAAATGCAGTATTAGAAATGCTGGCTTAAAGCTGGGTGTGGTGTGCATGCCTATAATCTCAGTACTTGGGAAGCTGAGACAGGAGGATTGCAGGTTTGAAGACAGCCTTATCAAGTAGATCAACCTAGTGAGATAGTTTCAAAGTAAAAGTAAAATAGGGCTGGAGGTGTGATATTTAATAATATTCCTGAAATAGGGGACTGTGACCAATGTTCTTTTCCACAGAGCACAGAGAAAATAAACTTTGTTTACTAGTAAGAAGACGTTTGTGATGCTGGGCATAACTGGTACTAATGCATTGTCTGGAGAGAGTCTGAGGACTTTAGAATGAAAGACAATTTTTAATATTTTTGAGCTAATTTCAGGTATGAGATCTCATATTATTTGCAAATGTCTCAGTTTGCAGGCATGAGGGATCCCAAAGTTGTTGTGGAGAGACTTTATTTCATTGTACTTTAAATTTATTTTTTAAACATTCAAGTGGTGCCATCTTCCTCCTTCTGCATTTCTTCCTCCACAGAACTTAACACCGTCCAATATTTTATGTTTTACTGGTTTGTTTACTGTCACCTTCCCCTCCATCCACTAGAATGCAATCTCCATGATGAGAAGAGACTTGCCTCTTCTTTTATCCATTGCTGTAGCTCCAGAATCCAGAATAGCACCTGGTGTAGGGAATGCATTTATTATATGTGGGTACCGCATTGGCAATACAGTAATGAATTATGAAGGTACTGTGGATATTTTTTTTCTTTCATGAGAAATCTGTTTCTACATCCAGAATTCCTTAGTAGTTAAAATAGTGGCAGTAAAATTCTTTATGCTTAACACTACATTTAATTTCAAAATGTGTTGTCCTTTTAAGCTCAACAATGAGGATTCTAGGGGTATAAATTTCTAATGATCCTTAAATGTTTTAAATTACTGTCCATCTTAACCAATGGCAGCATACCTGTTTGGGATCTGACTTCTGTCATTCTTCTCTTGATTGATTTCAGGGAAGTTTTAGTTTACTACTTTGTACTTCAGCACCATACAGGAGAAAAGAGAAGTTGAATTTGTTATGCATGCTCTTTAATATCAACAACTTTTGGTTCCATGTAATGGAACCAAATTATAATGAATGAATATTAATTGTTGATGGTTAATTATAGTATTGCTAGTGATTAAAAATATATGACACAAAAATACAAATTACTCATTATTCTTATGTGTTATAAAAAGTGGTCCACACTTTAAGTCTGTAAGAGGAAAATACCTTTGCCTAGAAGAGCATTTTGGACAATTGTGTGTGTGTATGGTAACACGAAACTTGATAGAATCAGCATATTAGTGTAAGAAGGAAAATTAGTCTCTCAACTAGGAATCATTGGTTCTAGCCCTAGATCTATCACTGTGATTTTCATGATCTCTCAGCCTCTGTCTCCTTATTTCTCCATATCTGTAGTACCCTACGATTACGATATTGATGATATCAATAGGATATTAATCGAAGGAAAAAGAAACCCATGTCCAAATATGGATTACGTCTGCATTTGGGCAATCTATTTAAACTGCTTCTGGTCTTTAAGTACAGTAAGATGAATAGGATTTTACTTTTCTCATAGTGCTAGTGAATCCTCATGGAGTAAAAGATGTTCAACTCTTGGGGTAAAGAGTGCTCTAAATTTTGTTCTACCCACAGCCTAACTTGCCTAACTTGTTGTTGCTGTTGAGAGGTCTTTTGAAGTCTTTTGGAAGGATTTCTCAGTGCTCACTGAGAGACATACTAGGGCAAGCAGAATTAACAAGAGGAATGTGGCGCACACACTGTAGGATGCTGGGGGTTATTTCTCATTCTTGCCAAAGACTGTGCAGCACATGTTGCTGGGAAATAGCAACCTGGAGTCATCTCTTCACTGAAGCATTAAGCCTGGGCTCAAGAACTGCTACAGACTTAGCTAGTACCTTGTTTTGCATCTTTAAATATAATCTTAGCCTTTTCTTAACTTTTTTATAATCATTTTTATGATGGTGATCTATGTTGGAAAACACTAGGGAAATAATAGAACAATATTAATTTTAGGTCTTTGGGGCAGAGTTGTAAATTTATAGGTGTTTCTGTGTTTAATATGTTTTTTTTTTCCCTTAACTTGAAGGCTGTACAGAAGAAAATAATGCTTCAAAAACATTTGCAGCCCTTGATATCTGAGCCAGAAATGAAAAAATAATAGGTTTGTTTGATGTATAAAAATCCACTTTAATATTACAGGAAAAAGCTCAACTCTTTGATGTAATATATCAGGAATTCCACTAAATGCTTTTCTGTTGAAATAGATAAGATGATTGTAGGCTCTGGGCTAGAGATCTTAGGCTTTTTGGTGTGTGTGAATGTAACTGCATTCTGAAACTTAGAGAATATTTTCCATATCTGTTCTTTATTTTGGATATTGAAAATATTAAGTGTCTAGTATATACTCAGATTTGTGAGGACAGTTTTGGAGAAGAAAAACAACTACTGGGCAAGGTTGCTTTGAAGGAATTCACAATCTAATTTAGGGATGACATTAATACAAATGAAGCAAATGGTGTACTCTATAAGGCAGTGTTAAATTGTGTACTATAACAAATTTTGGAATATAGTATTCAATTTGGTCTCCATTATAATATTCTTTTAAATTTTCTCTATTGTTGGAATATGAGATATTCCATATAGGTGATTTTTTTTCAAATAACTGAAACATACCATCTTGATATTTTAATTTAAATTATATTAATAAATTTTTTATAACATAATCCTTTCCTGAATAAAAGGCTTTCACTTTTACATAAGTATCACATTACAGACATAGGTTCTTTGAGGTAACGTTCATATTATCTCCAGAGTGTCTCATGTATGTAGGTATATTTTCTCACTGTGGTAAGTGATCCTAGATTGCTATACATTTATAGCTTTTATCTCCCTCTCTCCCCTTTTCCCTGTTTTTTGTGACATTTTTCTCCATGGTCAGCTTGATAGTAGGAACTTTCTAGGATTATCAGTATACTTGACTTAGACTAGAAAATGGATTCTATTTTCAACAGGAAGTCATCAAGAACCACAGACAAAGGAGATGTGTTTATTTCATGAATTTAGGGAAGACAGGCACATTGCTTCCTGTCTTTCTCTCCACTCCACATTCTACCGTCATCCTGGTGACCTCACCAGCCATACTAATGGTGGACTCAAACCCTGGCTCTCCAGTTCTTTGAAGTCTTCATTCCCATTGTCATTTACCTCTGCTCCACTCAGTCACCCATTTCCTTGGCCACTCATTTGACCTTGTCATTAATCTGACATGTTACAATTAAAATCTTAAATGAAAGCATTCCATCTTATTTAGAATTTCTCATTGTATCTGCTTTAAAATGAAGAGGCATTCAGGTCCTGAAGTTGATTTATATTTATTTTTTTGCTCGCTTCTGTGTTTATTTTCTTTCCTGACCAGCTTATAGTTCATGCTTCATCTTGTAATATTCTCCATAATTCCCTTGACCCCATTTTTATTTTCATTTCTTAGTCTGTGATAAGCAACTTAATCCAATGTCTCCTCTAAATTTAAGCCAGAAGGCTTTTGGAAAGTTGCATAATTCCACAGTGAGGTCCACCATAAATTAAGTCTCCAAATTTAAACATTATTTTAACACTGTCCAGAATTCCATCTATTTTTTCTAAATAGCCTTTTTTCCTATTCTCTGCAGCTTTAAAAGTTCTCCTTTTGAATGTGTTTTTATGTTACTTTTGCTCTAATTCTTGTTGGGTGTTCTTACCCCACAGAAAAGAAGCCATCAAATGAAGAACCCCTTAAGTTTCTGCCACCCACCCTGACTATAGCAGCTTTTGCATTGTTGTGTCCTTTCCCCCTTTGATTACAGAGAATATTGTGAGACAGAGATTTAATTTTATTTCACTTTTTCCATGGGAATAAGTTGTTTTCCTAATACCATAAGTTAGGTAAGTCGTTTTCCTGTCAGGGTTTTTTTAGAGTCTTCAGTATTTTTTTCTCTTTATGCCTGATCTATTTCTAAGCTGTCTATCCGATTAATAAGTCTATTCTTCTCTTATCAACTATCACATAATTAAATTATTACAAGTTTTTCTAGGTTTTGATATAAGAAGGAAATGTCCTTTTACATGATTTGTCAAATGATTTTATTTAATATTGGGGCTTCCCACCATATGAACTTTAGAATCATGTTACTAAGTTGCATTAAAATATTAGTAGAGCTACCTTAAAGATCAGTTTGGAAGTTCCTCAGAAGACTGGGAATGGAGCCACCATATAATCTAGCTATACCACTCCTCGGTATCTTTCCAAAGGAATTGAAGTCCGAATATTATAGAGATATCTGCATATCCATGTTTTTAGCAGCATAATTCACAATAGTCAAATTATGGAACCAGCCTAGGTGTTCATCAACAGATGAATGAGTTACAAATCTATGGTATATACACACAATGGAATTTTACTCTTCCATAAAGAAGAACAAAAACATGTAATTCACAGGAAAATAGATGGAACTAGAGAATATTATACTAAGTGAGGTTAGCCAGTCTCAGAAAGTGAAGAGTCATAAGTCTTCTCTCATATGTGGAAGATAGAAATTGGCAAACAAAAGAGTTCTGATAAATGAGGAGAGAGACAAGTAGAACAGTGGAAGGGGATTTGGAGAGGAGGTGGGAAGAGGAGAGGGGAGACCTGATGAAAGAAACAGTTCAAACAATCCTATGTACATTTGTGAAGCTATCAATACCAATTCAAATATTCCAAATCGGGAGGGGAAGGGAGCAAGGTAGGATCTGGATGGAGGGAAACGAACTGGGTGCTATGTGCATATGTTTCTATCACTAAACCTCAATATGATGCATGATTACAGTGTACCAATAAAAGTATATAAAACAACATTTTTGCAATTTTGATTACAATAGTACTCAATTTGTATATTAACTTGAGAAAGAACAGAAATCTTTGTAACAATCTTCCAATCCATAAATATGTATATATCTATTTATTAGGTATTAGGGTTTTATTTTCTTGGTTCTGGGGATTGAATCCAGAGGAATTCTACTTTCGAGCTACACCCCCAGACCAATTTTATTTCTAATTTGGAAACGGGGTCTTGCTAGGTTGATGCGAGTCTCACCACTTGCTGAGGTTGTCCTCCAACCTGCAATCTTCCAGTCTCAGCCTCTCAAGTACAGGGATTACAGATGTGTATCACCACACTTGGCAGGTCTTCTTTTATCTCTTCTAAAATAATTTATATTTTTCTCTAAATATTTATAATATATATTTTTATGATTTTCGCCTAGTATCTTTGTTTTTGAAACTACTTTGAATCGTAATCCCCCTCACCAGAGTAATCTTGCAAGCCTGCATATCAGCTCAAAAAAAGATATCTGCCTAAAATCCTTCAAGATCTTTTCATTACCTTTGTATAATATTTAGACTCTGGCAAGACATTTATGAGTCTCATTAATGGGTCCTGTTTTCTCATATTTAATACCAACCTTATCACTCCCTTTACATTCTAGCTACACAACTGTGTTAACCCTGACTTCTTTATTCCTTCAGCTTCTCCTGCCTATGAATTCATTGACAAGTGCTGTCAACTTTCTCACCAAAAACCCTATATACAAAATGCAGTCATACTTTGTCACCCACACTGCTTTTATTCTAGCCCAACCCACCATTATTTTTATCATGGATGACTATAGCAGCCTCTAACTTGATTTACTTGTTCTTATTGTTACCTCTTTACAACTCATTTTCCACATAATAGGGTAATCTTGGAAAAAATAAACTAGATTATATATTGCTCCTGCCTAAAACTTTCTGGTGGTAAATAAAAAAAAATAATAATAAAAATCAAATCTTCCCCCTAACAAAGCCATGTAGGATCTGACTCCTACACACCTGTCCACCTTATTGCAGGCCATTCTACTCCTCAGTCAATACAGTGTAGACACTCTAGCCCATTCTTTATTCCTTTGTAGTTTTTACTTCCTTGAATGTATTTCACTCCACCCAAATGTGAATTGTAGGAGACCTGAAGTCCTGCCTGTTTTGTCCATGGCTCAATTTCTAGTCACCTTAGGGCTCAATATATATATATTTCTAATAAATTAATATGTATGTATATATGTAATATATATATGTATATATATTATTTTATAAATGCATTTATCTTGGGTTCTTTGAATATACTGGGTTCTTGTCTTCAGTTCATCTCACTTGTTTTTCTTTGCCTACAATATTGGTCTGTGATTCTCTTTCATAATCATTCCCATCTTTGCATAGAAACATTATCTAAATATTAGTTTGATTTCATCTTTAGGAGATCCATCCCTGGCCCTTTCCCTGCCATCTTCCTTATGTATTGTAGGACACATGAGTCCCTGATATGTACCCTCGAATACCATGTACATCCTTTACTATACCATTATATGTTCTACTGTTCCATATACCCCAGAAAGTAGGGATTGTCTCCTCCACACAATGAATTTGTATCACCTAGCACTATATATTGCTCATGATATAATTACTCAACAAGTACCCAATGAATGAGCAAAGGAATGAATGAATGACTTAATCTGTTCTGAATTCCCAGAGTGCGAGGGCTGTTTAGTTTCATTTGTATCTCTTATCTATATTCCTGAATCCTAGTAGTATCTGAAAAAAACCTCTGGAGAGCAAATTGATATATTTCATTTTCAATGATTTTTATTTAAAAAAATCCTAGAGAAGTTAAGAAATATTTGAGCAACAGTCTATTCTTCTGAATTGTAGTTTGCCCCTAATGAAGCTGGGCTAAGTTGTTTGTAGAAAAAGAAAAGAATGTTTCCCTGGAATTAAAGTATTAATCACTACCATTACATTACATTTTTAGGGTACATTAACCCTTTATATGCCTCCAGGGTGTCCTGACCCAAGAATAATAAAATGCTTTGGACCAGTAAGCAACTTTGTAGAAGTAAATGTTCTGTGAGTTTGGATCTGCAAATGCTCAGAGTTTGATATCTTTCCTCTATTACCGGCAGTTTTTTTCTGGTTTGATCCTGGGTTCTTTCCTCATTCCACTGACTTCTTGGTTTAGTCTCTTTAGGCTTTTTTTG
>PVLC010008048.1:32180-48875 GCA_004027655.1 Graphiurus murinus
TGGGGATTGAACTCAGGGGCATTCTACCTCCGAGCTATACCCCCAGCCCCATTTTTTATTCTTTATTTTGAAACCGAGTCTCACTAAGTTGCGGAGTGCCTCACTAGGTAGCTGAGGCTGGCCGCGAACCCGGATCCTCCGGTCTCAGCCTCCCGAATGCTGGGATTACAAGCGTGCGCCACCACGCCCGGCTCTCTTTAGGCTTTTTGAACACTAGTTCTTGCGAATGTGTTGAGCGGCTTCTTGGACCTGAGTGTAAATCCTATGTTCACATGCTACTTTTCTCTTTCTCTCTGAACCTCAAACCCTGGACCCAGCCATTATCATTCTCCAGGTCCTCAGGAAGCAATACATTTTACAAAAGGAAACAATATTTACAAATCTACATTTACAGAAATATGGCTTCTTTATGGGAGTAGTTAGAAAGTTATAGTTTAAAAAATCTAAATAGCAAACTCTGCATTTAAAAGTAGTTTACATAGGGAATCAGGCTTATCTTAGATATTTGAATAAATATTATAAAAGTGATTATAGATAAAATTTCAGCAATTAAAGAGGGCTTTCAAAAGAATGAATTATTAGAAAGGTTCTAAAATTACACATTACTATATATGAAAAAATTCTCTCCAAACCATGTACCAAATCAAAGCAAAAATTGATTCCAATGATGATGATGATAAATTAGTCTGGCACATATTTATACTAATAAAGACAAGTTTAGACCAGTTAATGTTTTGCTTACTTGACATTCTCAAATATGGCATGCTGGAGTTGTTTTTTTTTTTTTTTTTTATCTTGGCTTCAGCTAAAATGACTCCAGTTTTCTAGAGGAAACATTTGCCAGGAAAAAGATTCCATTGTCCAATTTCTCATGAGCTACTATAACCAATGAGCCAATTTTTCGTTAGTCTAGGTAGTATTTTACCAGTAACATTTAAAAAGTATACAATATGTTTAAGTTGCCTTTTATTTATCTGGGCCTAACAAATTTTCCTCATTATAGATTAATTTAGCATAAGAATAAATCAAAACAAACTTTGCACTTTAAAAATAGCGTAATGGTCTAACAAGCAGTGGCATCCAATTTTCAAAAGCAAGAGCGATTTGAGCATATCAGAGCAGGTAGTTTGCTCAGTAAGTGATGGCTATCATTACATTCTTAATTGCCATTGCTCATTTTCGTTAATGAGATTGTGTGCCAGTTGTCTTGGGGTAAGTGAAAAGTTTCTTTCTGCAACAGGGTGCATTTTGGTTTACCATTAATGGTGTTCAGTACAATTAACAATTGGAAAGAAAATTTTCAAAATCATGCATGTGGTTGATACACTGGAACAACTCTATGGGTCAGTGGAGGAAAGAGAGATAAGGTAGAAAGGGAGAATGGAAGTTTTCATTTAGATGGCTATTTTTGCTGAGCCCGGGGGGTGGGGGGGGGAGAAGATAAATACAATAGAAAAGGAAAATAGGCAGCCTAGGATAGGTAAGTTTTAAAAGATAGAAAACTCTAAAATCCTAGAGAGCCGCTTTTCTTACTACTTTCTCTACATTTCAGTGATTGGCAACAATTCTAAGCAGATTTAACTGCAGCCTAAGTTGTGTCTTCCTTCACTTTTACTCTAAATCTTGTCCCCTGCCAGAGCTGAGCAGTATGGTTTTATGGATTGTTGAGTATTTCTTCTGTAATTTAAGTGTTTTCTCTAATTTCTTCATTCCTAATCATAGGCATTCTTAAAGTGCTCCCCTCCAAAATGCCAGACTCCAGGTCATCAAATGCCACTCTCTTCCTCCTCCTTCTTACCTTCAGTTTATTTGTTTTTCTTTTCTTTTTTAATTGTTTTGTAGTACTGGGGATTGAACACAGAGCCTCATTAATGGTAGACAAGAGCTCTACTACTGAGTTACTTCCCCAACCCTTTACCTTCAGTTTAGTTATATCTTCCCTTCTTTTATTTATTTATTTTTTCTTTCAAGTCCATATACATTAGGCCTCCTCTATCCATGAGCTCTGCATCTGTGGATTAAACTAACCACAGATATAAAATATTCTGAAAACATTGTATCTGCTTTGAACATGTACAAACTTTTTTCCTTGACTCTAAATATTACAGTATAACAAATATGTACATAGCATTAACATCATATTTAGGCATCAAACTGGATCCTGAGATGATTTAAAGTATATAGGAGAATATACATATGTTATATGTAAATATTATGCCATTTAATTTAAGAGATTTAAGAATCTATGGATTTTGATATCCACCATGGACACTGAATCCCCTCTAGATACCGAGGGATGATTGTACCTTTTATTTGCTTTTCGTGTGTGTGTGTGTGTGTGTGTGTGTGTGTGTTCAGGTGATGAAATCTAGGTTTCTGCACATGCTAAGCATAAGCTCTACCTTGACCTATACTCCCAGCTCCTGCTTTTCTTGTCTTCCTACATTAGCTGGAACTTCTAATATAATGTTGAATAGGAGTGGTGAGAGGAATGCCACTTGTACTTGATGATAACAAAGTAGCTTATAGTTCTCATTATTAAGTATCATATTAGTTACAGGTTTTTGTAGATTTTTTTAATCAAGTTGAAGAGATTTCTTTTTATTCCTAGTTTTCTGAGAGTTAGTACCATGAATTGATGTTGAATTTTGTCAAATACTTTCTCTTAATGACTGATAAAAATCAGATATTTATCCTGCTTGAAGTTTTCTGAGTTTCTTGATCTAAGTTTGATATTTGTCTTTTATTTTGAAAAATTCTCAGCCATTATTACTTGAAATGCTTCCACTCTTCCTTTTACTTCTTCTGGAATTCCTATTGTTTTGTGTGCTATGCCATTTGTAAGTGTTTCACAGTTCTTGGATATTATATTCCTCCTTTTAAATTTCTTTTTTCAGCTGGGCATGATAATACATGTCTGTTATCCCAGTACTGGGGAGGCTGAGACAGGAGAATTGCAAGTTTGAGACCAGTCTTAGAAACTTAACAAGACCTTCAACAATTGAGTGAGAACCTGTTCCAAAATAAAAAAAATATAACAGGGTTGGGAGCTCAGAGGTAGAATGCCCCTAGTTTCAATCTCCAGTACTATATATATATTATTTTTCTTGAATTTCAATTTTAAAGGTTGCTATTAGCATTTTTTGAAACTCACTGTTTCTTCCCTAGTCCTGTCTAGTCTACTGATGTAAAGTCATTATTTGTGTTATGGTGTTTTTTAAATTTCTAAATCAAAACCTTTTGATACTTTTTTTTGACTTTCCTCTGATTATTTCTTAGAGCTTTCATCTCCCTGAATATATTATTCATCTGTTCTTACCCTGCCCCCCGCTGCCCCAGTTTTCCTTTAGGGCACATTTACCATTAGTTGTTTTAAATTTTTGATTTGATCATTTCTACATCTCTTCAATATCTAATTCTAGCTGTTTCTTCACACAGTGTTTTGTGTCTACATTATGTCTTGTAATTTTTTGTGAAAGTTGAGAATGATATACCAGGTAAAAAGAACCAGGGTAAATAGGCTGTGAATATAAGGTTTTGTGTTTGCATTGGAGTTATGATATATTTATGGTTTGCCATGGATTTAGGTGTTAGAGGCTAAAATTTATTCGATGGTCTTGCTTTTTTTTTCCCTATTGTCTTTGAATTTCCAGAGACTTATTTAATATGATCTGATATGCATCTCTTTCAGTTACAATGACTGGTTATTTTATTTTATTTTTTTATTTTTTGCGGTACTAGGGATTGAACTCAGGGGCATTCTACCTCTGAGCTACACCCCCAGTCCTATATTTTTTTATTCTTTATTTTGAAACCGAGTCTCACTTAGTTGCAGAGTGCCTTACTAGGTAGCTGAGGCTGGCCGCGAACCTGGATCCTCCGGTCTCAGCCTCCCGAATGCTGGGATTACAAGCGTGCGCCACCACGCCCGGCTAATGACTGGTTATTTTATAGACACCCTACTGATATGGTGGTAAGGCATGGGGGAGGGAAAACATCCTAGAGTCCTGTAATTTGGTCTCAGTTTTTTTAGCAAGCCCATGCCTCTGGGCTATGGCTTTCCAGGTGCTTATAATATTATTTCCTCTCTTTAAGTTATATGGGAAGACTAGAGTCAAGTATATCTCTTCTCACAGGTCAGTTAGGCTTTGACAAAACTCCAGCTTGCTGGGCTCTGGAAAAAAGCTTCCCTTGAAGGCAGGCTTTGTCATGAAGAAAGGAATGCTCTGGGCATCTTCTGAGGTGGCTACTCCGTTCCTCATGCTGGAAGAAGGAAATATATTCTGGTTTTCTCCATGAGCAGTGGTGTTTATTATGGTATAACCCAGCTTATCGTGACAATATTAATGTCAAACAGTGTGAATTGCTTATTTAATACTATTCTCCCTTTCTTCTTTAGTACAAAAACTGTCGCTTTTTAGTTGAGCTTATTCCAGTTTGGTAGAGACATGAGAATATGTGCTGACTGATAGAATTCAAACTAAGATATTGAATGAGAGTTTCCTAAAAAATTTAAAGGATAGATGGCACAGTCTTTTTGTTCCCATTTTCTTTATTTCTTCCTCTCTTTTGCTGCATGGCATATTGTGATGGGCTGCCATCTTGATCCATGAGGATAAGAAACATGCTTTAGGTATGATTGAGTAGTTAGCGGAAAGGATCTCCAGTCTCTCAAACCAAATGGTTCGCCTCTGGACTTTCTTTAGATGAGAGAACAACATTGTATTTTGTTTTAAGCTACCATCATTGTGTGTTATTGACACTGTCATTGCTTAACTCTGTATTTGGAATAAAATCCACATTCCTTATTATGGCCAACAAAGCTCTAGTGATCCCTCAGATCTCTAGCTTCTTCTCTATTTTGTTTCCTCTGTCCTACCCACGCTGACTCTCTGACTCTTTTGCTCTCTCATCTCATCACTGTGACTGAATAGGGGCAGTTTAAAGAATTCCCATTCTCCATTCGGTGGTGCTCAACCTTTTGGAATCATGATTCTTATTAGTGAATATTGAAGATACAAACCTCCCTTTGTTCTCCCAGGCTCTAAACCTTTCTAAGGAGCTAAGAAAATTTTACCTTAGTGCCTATAGTTAGTAGTGTCAGTGAAAAAGCACTTTATTCATATTCTAATCATATAACTATATTCTGATATTTGTAATATTGCAGATAAGATGCAGATTGGTGGCTGTGTCATTCAGCTTTTTGTCACAGTGATAAAATACCTGAGAGAAATAACATGGAGGAGGAAAGATTTATTTTGGTTCATGGTTTCAGAGCATTTAGTCCATGATTGACTGGCTACATTGCTTTGGGCCTGAAGCCAGGCAGAACATCATGGCAGAAGGGTAAAGCAGAGGGATGCTGCTCAGTTCATGGCAGCCAGAAAGCAGAGAGAAAGAGAGAGAGAGAGAGAGAGAGAGAGAGAGAGAGAGAGAGAGAGAGAGAGAGAGAGAGACAAAGGGGCTGGGCACAAGAAATACCCTTCCAAGACATGACTCTAGGGGACTACTTCCTCCAACTAGGTCCCACCTCTTACAGTTCCATTGCCTTCCAGTAGTCCCTTAGAATCATTCATCCATCAAATAGATTAATCCATTGATGAAGCTAGAGGCCTTGTGACCCAATCATTTCCTAAAAGTCCTGCTTCTGAACGTTACTGCATTGGGGGCCAAGCCATCAACACATGGGTCTTTGGGGGACACATCTATTCAAACCACAACGTTGGCAAAAGACTAACACATGAGCCGGGCGTGGTGGCGCACGCTTGTAATCCCAGTATTCGGGAGGCTGAGACCGGAGGATCCGGGTTCGCGGCCAGCCTCAGCTACCTAGTGAGGCACTCCGCAACTTAGTGAGACTCGGTTTCAAAATAAAGAATAAAAAATAGGGCTGGGGGTATAGCTCGGAGGTAGAATGCCCCTGAGTTCAATCCCCAGTACTGCAAAAAAAAAAAAAAAAAAAAAAAAAGACTAACACATGGTCACTGCAAATTCCAAATTTATCTCAGCTTGACTTTATCATACAGAACAAGTCTATGTTATACTGTTGTTGCTTGCATGCATGCTTTCATTTTCTTCCTGTGATTCAGGAACATATTTTACAACTTTAACTTTATATAGCAATATGTCAAGAACTTGATCAGACTTGAAACATACCCAAGAAGTGATTTACACAACTTTTTTTACAATTTAATTATTTTAAAAGGGTGGTTATGCAGTGGGGCTTGGGTATTAAGTATTTGTGAGAAACATGTATTACTATTAATTCCTTATCAAAGTCATTGTATGACTTGAAGCAGAATACACATTTTTTGAACAATGTATACAATTAATTATAGATCCAAAAATTTAATTGGAGAGTTCAATTAGGCACTTTCAATTAGTATATGAGTTTTAGAAGATATTATTAGAGAAAATAAGGATGTCACATACTTATTGTGATTTACTGTCTGCATTCTTGAGAAAAATGAATATGTAATTTCATGTTCCAAAAGAAAGATAGAGGCATGAAAATTTTCATATGAATTTAGTTAATGGGATTTATTTGACTTTCATTTTTTATGGTTGCCCATGTCTAGGACTCAGCATGGTGCCTTTGAAATAGTAATGACTTTCTTCTTTGTTGCTGAAAAATTAAATACACATTTATTAATCAACAAATGTATAAATGAATATTTCAAATATACAAATATATTTGTTGATGTGTTTAGTGAATGTTAATGAGAAAGAATTCAGAAGAGTCAAGAGAAGACAGTAAGTACTTGTCATCATGGGGAGCAGTGCAATTGATAAACTATTTCAGATTATATACTTATAAATGCACAAATAATCACAAACAACAAAAATGGAGTTATATTTGAAATCTACCTTTTATTATTGTTTATCATAAATATCAGCTTCACAAATTCATTTGAAATCAGGTTAAGTTCATTAATGTCATGGAGGCTAACAACTGGATTAATGAACTATTTATTTATGTTAGGTAACATGTATATATGGTTATGAGAAGTGAGTATGAATTTTAAAATCTGGTTTTTCATTCTTGACCCACAGTTAGAGATAAAAAACACCACAGCACAGAATATTGTGAGGAGTATGGTGATGATTGCTATGAAGACTTTTCTACAGGTAGGCAATAAGATGGAGATAACAAATTGTACTTGAGCTGAGGGTGTGTTCTTCATAAGAGTAAGGTCTTATCTGGAAGTGATTATAAAAAGGATTTTAGGGCTCTGTAATAAATACCAAAGTGGGTAAGATTATGATTACATATTGTTATGATTAGGTAGAAGATATTATAAGCTGATTTTACAAATTTTTTGAAATATAGATTATACTAAGTATAACATTATATCCAATAACATTATTCATATTGAATTTAAAGTGTAAATAATCAGTATAGCTTTTCAAACTTTGTACCTGGGCATTAATCTTGTTATGTATGAATGTTTGCGCCTCCCCAAAATCATATGTTGAAATCCAGTCTGTTAGGTGATGGTATTTGGAGGTGGGTCCTTCGGTGGTAGTTAGGTCATGAGGGTGGGGCTTCGTGAATGGCTTCAGTGTCCTTATAAGAAGAGGATAGACAGTTAGTTTGCTCTCTCTATGTCAGGTGGGGACACAGTGAAAAGGCTCCATAGCAGCTTGGTAGCAGGTCCTCACCAAAGCTCGACCATGCTGGTATGCTGGTACTCTGCTCTTAGGCTTCCAGCCTGAGAACTGTGAGAAGCAGATTTCTGTTATTTATAAGTCACTCAGTTTATGGCATTCTTCTATAGCAGCTCAAACTAAGATAATTGAACTTCATTAACTCATTTACATATTACATCAGCAACTGTTTATTTAAAAATCTACAATTTATCAGTCTTTAAGGGCACAGCTATAAATATGAGAGGCAAATATATTTGCTTTGGAAGGAAATGAGCTCAGGAAACTATGGTTTATCAAACCTGTTTTTAAAATAAAAATTTGATAATGTCTTCTCTATGCAGAAAACATATAGTAGTTTCTGTTGCTTTCAGATAAAGTCCTACATTTTAAACATGGTTCATAGGTTATCACATGATTTGGCTCTTATCTTTCTTTTCCTACCACATTGAACTACATTCTCACTTGTTATGTTTTAGATATAAGAATTCTTTAGGGTTTGACACATGCTGATCCATCTACTAGAGGGCTGGGTCCATCCCTGCTCTTGCTCTGTCACTACCCCTCAGAGTCTTTTGCTTCACTAAGCCCTTTGGACTCTATCTTATCCTTTGAAGAGTCTGAGATTATATCACTTTCTCAGGCAATTCATCACTGACCCTCTAACCTAGGTTGTTTCTGTGAGAAACATTTCCACGATATTCCCTATTTATCCTTTTTGTATCATGTTTATTGTTTAATGATTATAGTTCTTGATATATTATAAACAATATGGGGTGACACTGAATTTACCTTGTATTCTGTGATTTCTCAAGAGCTTAGAACAACATTTACTACATAAAGAGGGTTCAGTGTGTCATAGATTCAATAATAGGAACTATGCTTGCACTTTATGCATATTTAATTTAATCCTTATTACAACACCTTGAACTAAATAATATTTGTGTTTTGTAGATGAAGGACTTGAAAGTCTGAAAGCAAAGAATGGGAAGCTATGATTAGAAAACCCAAGATTGTTTGGACACATGCTTGGATCTGCTTACTAATAGATTAAATAACTTTGGAAATAATCTAGAAAGGTTGTTTTGAAGTAGCCCAGAGTTAAATCAGAGGTGAGGAAATAGTGAAAAAGGTTGTGATGCATGTGGAGAAATAGGAAGGAGAAGCTAACAAGGGATGAGTGTAAGGATTGTTTAGCAGTTTTGGATGCCTAGCTGGGATTGAAAACTATAGCTTTGAAATGGCACCTATCAGGAAGTGAGATGACTTTCTACAGGAAGAAGGGACAGCAAGAGCACAATGTTGGTAAGATCAATGACTGGAAATAGATGAGAAAATGGCTGATTAGGGGGCCTGAAGGGAGTACTTAAAAAGAATGTTCTCTGGGCATGGTGGCATATACCTCTAATGCCAGTACATGGGAGGGTGAGACAGGATGATCAACAGGTTTGAGGCCAGTCTCAGAAACATACTGAGACCTTGTTTCAAAATAAAAAACAAAATGAGTAACTCAGAAGCAGAAACTCCTGAGTTCAATCTCTAATACTACAAAAAAAAAAAAAAAAGAAAGAAAGAAAGAAAAAAATATTAATGGCTATAGATCCACGTAGAATAAGAAGGGAGTAAGAATATATGAGGGGCTAAAGGACTTGGAAAGTATACATCAGACTGGAGATATTCTAAACTTGAAAAATTAATAGCTCCAAGCAATTCATCTCTTTGGCTAAAAACGTTTTAAAAACCTCCCACTTTCAATAGAATTATAATGTCCTACTTTTCTGCCTAACCACACCTAACCACGTGGATTTTCTTAAGGTTACCCTAGGTTATATAAATATTAGAAAATTTCAGCTGGGGGTGGTGGCACATGCTTGTAATCCCAGCATTCGGGAGGCTGAGACCGGAGGATCCGGGTTCGTGGCCAGCCTCAGCTACCTAGTGAGGCACTCCGCAAGTTAGTGAGACTCGGTTTCAAAATAAAGAATAAAAAATAGGGCTGGGGGTGTAGCTTGGAGGTAGAATGCCCCTGAGTTCAATCCCCAGTACCGCAAAAAAAAAAAAAAAAAAAAAAAAAGAAAATTTCATATAATCTAAGTCATGAGTTTTTAGACTGAAAGGTTCTACCAAGTATCCAGATCAGTAAATGAGAAATGACCCATGAAGAGCCTCATCATTGTAAAATGCCAGAATACCAAAGAGAAAGAGGAAATTCTGAAGCCTTCCAGAGAGGACCAAAAGATCTTACATATGCAAAGGAACAGGAATCAGGATGACTCAGATATCTTAGTAGCAATAGTGGTAACTAGTGAATGAAAGATTAAGTTGGCCATGGAAAACCAAATTTCCAACCCACAATTCTATATCAGCTAAACTATACATTACACATAAAGCTAGACTAGACAATTGAGACAGGGATATTCTAAAGATTATATGTATCTTTTAAGCACTTCTTTTTGATGATGTGAGAAGATGGTCTGCTACATCAGAAGACAGGAGAGACCATAGATAAGAAAGACTTAGGATCTAAGAAATAGTCCATCTGGAGAAAGGAAATCCCAGGATGAAGGTAAAGAAGAATCCCATGGCAACAGCTAAGCAGCAAGGGTAGCTGACAACAGTCTGCTGCAGAGGAGGTGTTGCTCTGGTCAAGAATGATACAGTGGCACTGGTGGATTAAGATGTTTGGTTGTATTTCAAGGAGTTCTTTAGTTCTGCCAGAGAATCTGGGGAAGAATTAGCAATAAGCATATCGAATATAAGGCAAATGAAAAACTAGCAACTAATTCTAGGAGGAATTAAATTTTAGTGTATTGTATGGATTGGCCAGATAATATTGGAGTCCTGTTAATGTGAGCTCTGGGATATGATTTGATACTTGTGACATTGGGAGTTGGGGAGGGCAGGATGGGAGGGCAGTTTGTAGGGAATGTAAAACAGCGAAATCCTCATGCTTTATAGCAGGAACCTGATAAATAGTATCTGAAACTATCATGTCAAGAAATAGATACAACTCAGGGCATGGTGGTACACACCTATAATCCCAGTACTGGGGAGGCTGAGACAGGAGATCACAGATTTGAAGCCAGTCTCAGCAACTTATGTGGGGCTCACAGCAACTTAGAAAGACCACTTCAAAATAAAAAATAAAAAAGGCTGGGGGTGTAACTCAGAGGTAGAATGCTCTTGGGCTCAATCCTCAGTACCAAAAACAAACAAAGAAACAACCCCCCCTCCTCACATGTATAGGCTTGTTATTTAGAAAAATAGAGACTTCTGTGGTTTGGATTTAGAATGTTCCCCTAGACTTCACAGGGATAAGGCATCTATGTTAGAGGCGCGACCCTGTTGCTGAAGAGAGGTCCCTGGGGGTGTGGTCTTGGGGATTGCTCTTTGCAATCCTTTCTTTGCTCTCTGCACCATGTCCTGAGCTCCTCAGACTTCACCTGGCCTAACATGGATGGAACCTCTGAAAATGTGCTCAAATCTCCATCCTCTAAGTAGGTGGCCAGGTGTTCTAGATATAGCAGTGATAATGCTAACGAAACAGATACAAATACCAGATGAAATAGCTAAAAAGAGTTGAAATTTTTTTTTTCTGAAGAAAGCCCAGGGAAGACTGAATAGATGTGATAGAAGACTCCCTTTTTCTCATTTTATATTTACAGGATTATCTTTTAAAGGTAGGCCCATGAATAATCTTGATATATTAAGAAACTGGAGCCGGGCGCGGTGGTGCACGCTTGTAATCCCAGCATTCGGGAGGCTGAGACCGGAGGATCCGGGTTCGCGGCCAGCCTCAGCTACCTAGTGAGGCACTCCACAACTTAGTGAGACTCGGTTTCAAAATAAAGAATAACAAATAGGGCTGGGGGTATAGCTCGGAGTAGAATGCCCCTGAGTTCAATCCTCAGTACCGCAAAAAAAAAAAAAAAAAAAAAACAAAAAAAAACCGGATATGGTAGTGCATGACTATAAGTACTCCCAATACTTGGAAGGCTGAGACAGGAGGATTGCAGATTTGAGGCCAGCCTCAAAAACTTAGCAAGACACTTACCAACTCAGTGAGAACCTCTTTCAAATAAAAAATATAAAGCATTGGAGATGTATCTTGGAGGTAGAATGCCTCTGAGTTCATTTCCCAGTACCAAAACAAAACCAAAAACACAAAAAAAAGCAGCCTCTGGGTTTTCACTCTGTTGTGTTGTCTCTGGTCATTAAGACTCTGAGCTTGTGTGACAGTTGATCATTGTTGGGTTTTGGTTAGTACTCTGCCAATGAAGGAGGTGATATAAGAGTAGACTCCAAGCTAATCACCCCTTCTGGATGACCTTGTTCGTTGGACTTTCAGGAACATAGGCTTTTCTCTACCAGTTGCCCACAGAGCCCAGCTGTCAGCCCTTGTGGGGAAGCTATACTGAATAAGGTCCATGGGAGACATCTGGCCAAATTGCTTTCTTTTCTAGCCTCAGTTTTTTCTTGTCACTCTTTTAGAGATGATGTGGAAATCCCACCTCAGACTCACATTTGCAGAAATGTGGTTTTGTCTGTGTGAGACTAAAGACATTGGGAAATATAAATGTTACCTTTCTGGCTAGCTCTATCCTGTTGTGAAAAGTGTGGTTATGCACAGATCTAACTACTTTGGGTATTCGGTATAAAATGGTGTTGGAGAAGTGTGGAGCAAAGTAAAATTATTCTCCTTCCTCGATGTTCTGGCATCGAGTTTGAGGAGTCCAGTGAATATCCTGAAAGAAAATTTACTAATTAAGACAATGTTATTCTTCTTTTGTAAGCAGGAAAACTGATACAATTATCTCTACTAACTACAATCTGGAGTTTAAGCCTGAAGCCCCTCCCAGTTTAGATGCACAAACACATTCAATCAAATTGTCACATTACCATTTTCCTCTGCAGATAAGACTTATCAAGAGGGCCAGAAAGTCAGTAGGAGAAAGGTTGTAGCTAAGTATCTAAAGAGTTGCTCTTTCTGGTACACACAGAAAATTAAAAGTTGAGTGAATATTCCATCCAAGAAATACAAGTTGGGTAAGATTCATAAAATGTGGTAACCATGTATGATTCATGCATTATTGATCTGCAAGGAATTATGAAGCAACTAAGCTGTTGAAAAAAGTAAAGGAGACAGTTGCTAAACTTGGCAGTGAATGGAATGGTAGGTAGCTAAGAATTCTGGTAGTAGA
Organism: Graphiurus murinus; assembly: GCA_004027655.1. Classification (NCBI taxonomy): domain Eukaryota; kingdom Metazoa; phylum Chordata; class Mammalia; order Rodentia; family Gliridae; genus Graphiurus; species Graphiurus murinus. The sequence goes on from PVLC010008048.1 coordinate 45,029, forward strand.
TTCAGGAGCCTGCAACTGAGACTCTCTTTTCTTGAAATTAAAATAAGAATCTAACTTTTTTTTTATCTTTGAGTAGCAAGTTATTCCTGTATATCTTGAACATTAATATAATTTTAAAGATTTTTTTTTTTTGCTGGGTGTGGTGGTATATGCCTGCTATCCTAGCATTTGGGAAGTTGAGACAAGAGAATCGCTGGTTCAAAGTCAGCCTCAGCAATTTAGTGAAGCTCTCAGCAACATAATGAGAATCTATTTACAAATAAAAAAAAAAATAGGGCTAGAATTGTAGCTTGGAGGTAGAATGCCCCTGGGTTCAAACCTAAAAAAATAAAAATAAAAAACAATGCATTATGAAAGTAAATTTGAATAATGCAGATGAGCAAAGAACTTACTTCTAATTGATGTATACAGACATAATTGCTAACAAAATTTGGTACATACCTTTTAAGAATGTTCTTATTAATTATATTTTACTAAGATCTATACAAGATTATATAACACTTATTTTTACCTATCTTTTTCACTTTTGAATGTCAATTCCATTCTTTAAGGATGAACCTATGCTATTGCAAATATTATTCAGATAGCTGGAATATCATTAATGATTTATTAGATTATTTGCCTTGTAGTGATTCAGAAAGATTTTCTTTTGTGATGGAATATAGTATTAAATGAACACAATACTGGATTTCTTTGTGAATTGTAGTATAGCTAAGAGTAAGCATGGCCTTTTAGTCTTCCATTCCAAGTGTGAGAGATTTGTTGAGGCATCTTTGAATCCTAACTTTCATACGTTGTTTGCAAATAACTTTCTATTTATTCAAATTATAAACCTAATGGTCTCTATTTTTCAGTAGAATCAATTGGATAAGAGTATGTTCTTTCTCAAAGTAAGTTTTGCATGTGAATATATTTTTAAGAATTGGAAAGACGTGGGTTTTCCAGATTCCCAACTTAGGTTTTCCTTTAAAAAACATGGGGTTACTGTATGGATGTCATTTGCAGAAAATGGGTAGAACTAGAGAATATTACACTAAACTGAGATTAGCCAGTCTCAGAAAGTAAAGGGTCCTATGCCTTCTCTCATATGTGGAATCTAGAGAGAAAATAGGTAACCAAGGGATTTCAGCTAAATAAGGAGAGGGACCTGTAGAATAGTGGAAGAGGATTGGGGGAGGGAATAAAGAAGGGGAGAAAGGAGAATAGATGAAGGAAACTGTTCAAATAATGTTATGTTCACATATGAAGGTATCACTACCAATCTCACTAACATGTACAGAGGGGTTGGGGGAAGAGGTTGAGATCCAGAGGGAGACACCAAGTGCTATATGCATGTATGTTTGTATCGTTTTGAACCAACCTCACTATGATGTATAATTACAATGCACAAATAAACGTATTAAATGTAGTGAAGAAATAAATTAATGATATCCCCGGATATAAAATAATGGAATGTAATATAGTAATGTTTTTCAGCCAATATTAAAATCAAGTTTTGTGTGTGGTATTTTTTATTAACATAAATATATCAAGGAACCTGAAGTTATTGTTTTTATAGTTTCTTTAGCATGTTTTTGAAATTTTTATGTCTTGGGGTGTATTAGGATAGCATAATGAAGCTGCCATATTGATTTCAGCTCACATAAAACATTTGCCCCAATTCTCAATATTGCTGTAAGCAAAAACTTATGAAGTCAGCAATTTAAGAAATTTGCAATCCACATTTTTTGAATAGTTTTGAATTTTACAACATGAGAACATAGGCCTAGAGGGAGTCCAGATAGCCTCGTGACTACAATTTCTGTGAAGAAGCCATAGGCAGTTTACACATCCCTCCTGCAGTTGTCTGAGTCCATGGTGAGCTGACTGATGTCATATTCCAGGGAGTTGGTATTGTACCTGTTAGCAGTCTATTTTCACTGGAGACTTTTTTTTATGTTAAGTAATCCTCGATATTTCTGCTCCCCTTTCATTGGAGCTACTTGGTTGGACGAAGGGTGAATCTTTGGGGTCAGAATGCTGCAGCAACATGTTTGTATCATACAGGTCACAGTGAGCCAGTGCACTCTGCACATGTGCTCCATCACCAGGTAGACATAGTCCACAGCCAGTGAGCCAGTGAGCTAGAGCCCTCCACACATATACTCCATTGACAGGTAGATGTAGTTAGTGGTCAGTGAGTCATTGCTCTCCCCACAAGTGCTCCACCACCAGATAGACATGGTTGGCAGCCAATGAGCTAATGCCTTCCGCACATGTGCTTAATCACCAAGTAGAGGTAGCTGAGGCCAGTGAGCCAGTGCCTTCTGCACAAGTGTTCCATCACTGAGAAGACTTAGTTGGCAGCCAGTGAGCCAGTGCCCTCCACACACGTGCTCCATTACCAGGTAGATGTAGTCCTTGGCCAATGAACCAGTGAGTCAGTGCCCTCTGCACGTGTGTTTCATCACCAGGTAAACTTAGTTAGTGGCCAATGAGTCAGTGCCCTTGGCACATGTGCTGGTCTTTTTGTGTGGTCTCAGCATTATTTGTTATGAGTACAAAACAATGTAATTTTTTTTAGTATTAACAAATATAATTATAAAAAGCATTTTTTAAATTGATAATTATAAGAGGCCAAGAGTGCTTAATATATATTTAGCAATTGATGTTTTAGTATTGTAACTTAAAAATAACTTAGATTTTTAAAAGACATATTTATAAAAGTTTATTCTACTTATATTTGCCTAGTTTACCTATTTTTATTAGTTATTTCAGATTGTTCAATGAAAACCAAGATATCAAATAAACATAGCATTTAATTTATTATTTTTAACAAATAAAGATCCTAAAAACAATGAATATTGAATTTTAAACATCAAATAAAAGACAATACATCCGGGTTCGCGGCCAGCCTCAGCTACCTAGTGAGGCACTCTGCAACTTAGTGAGATTCGGTTTCAAAATAAAGAATAAAAAATAGGGCTGGGGGTATAGCTCAGAGGTAGAATGCCCCTGAGTTCAATCCCCAGTACCGAAAAAAAAAAAAAAAAAAAAAAGACAATACAATTTTAATTGGCTAACCTGGAAAAAATTTCTTAATTTTTAATGACATCTTTTATTTTACCAATAACCTTAATTTATGTTTTAAGATTTTAAGTCATGTGAACTAAAAGTATTTGGATATTGTTGTTATTGTTTTTAATTTATGAGTGATCTTTTATCTATGTAAGCCAATTTTGGTACCATATAGACAATAGACAGACAATATACTTGCATGCACAAACATACATAAACATAGACAGAAAACAAATATAACTCTAGTTTGCCAGGCATTTTATATTCACAGATAGGATACTAAGCATTGTGCCAGATTTAAAATTTTAGATATTAAAACATTACCTATCACAGATATCTGTCTTGTGGCGGTGAGTGATAGACTATAGAATAAAGAACACAAACACATAAACATTGAAGCCTATCTAGCAGGAGATGTCTGGGGCTGGGTCCACCCATCATGGTTGACACTGAATCAATTGGTTCAGGTGGCCACTTGTCACCATGAGGAAGACACTACATCAGACATTACCACTGTTTATTTTTTAGGAGGGAAAAGCCCAAATATTTGGATTTTTTTTATCATTTTTAAAATTTATGGAATAAGACTTCATTTTTAAAAAATATACATTAGGGTCAAGCCAGTTAAAAATTGTTTTTTTTTTCTTTTTCTAAGTTTTTTTTTTTTGCCTTTTATATGTTTAATATGCACCCCAGGAATATGTTTTTAGGGATAGCATGATTAAATTTTTTTTTTTTTTTTCGGTACTGGGGATTGAACTCAGGGGCATTCTACCTCCGAGCTACACCC
>PVLC010008048.1:48975-60566 GCA_004027655.1 Graphiurus murinus
TTTTTTTTTTTTTTTTTTTGGCGGTACTGGGGATTGAACTCAGGGGCATTCTACCTCCGAGCTATACCCCCAGCCCCATTTTTTATTCTTTATTTTGAAACCGAGTCTCACTAAGTTGCGGAGTGCCTCACTAGGTAGCTGAGGCTGGCCACGAACCCGGATCCTCCGGTCTCAGCCTCCCGAATGCTGGGATTATAAGAGTACGCCACCACGCCTGGTGATGATTTAAAATTTTTAAAGCCTGAGATATGTATTTCTCATTATATCTTTAAAGTCAAACATTATTTTGAGCAGGGGTCAGCAAAGAGTGAACAAGGGCTTTCCAATCCTAAGGCGTTAGCTCATAGTTAGATAACATAGCCTCAAGAATTCCTTTGTTAAAAAAGCTCTGTAACATTTTCTGTTATACTTTGCTTAATTCCTTGAATTCCCAAAAGAGCAAAGATTTATGTCTTGAATTCTGCCCTTGAGGCTTGATGTCAGGAAACACCTATATTTCTCCAATAGTAGTAGTCACGTGCAAGCAGGCAGTGATTAGACTCTGATCTTTTAGAAATCTTCACAGCAGGGAGGGGGATAAATGGCAAAGCTAGTAGAGGTGGCAAGGAAATTTTTCTTCTACAGGCAAGCAGGATCCCAACTCCTAGGAGGAGGAGGAGGAGGAGGAGGAGGAGGAGGAGGAGGAGGCACTCTACCTTTTAGTGGGGCAGAGGGGTCAAGCCCCTAAAAAGAAGTATGGAAGCATAACTTGCCCTCTAGTGGGGCTAAGGGGTCAGGCCGCTGAGAAGGAGAAGTACAAAGCGGATATAGAGCAGTTGCAAGTAGGTGATGCTGTTGTGATGGACTGTTGTGTCTCTACCAAACTGGTTCTTCTTTCCCCTGAACAGCAGCTTGCGTGGATTGACCTAGATGCATTCATCTATTCCTCAATTTTGATGTGTGTCCGCCTCACACAGGGCACCATTTGTTATAGTTGTTCTTCTGGGATCCACATCAGTAGAGTCCTGGGTCAACCTGATTCAATTCTCTCCAGACAAAGTTTTTGAACTTTTGGAATGAGGGGGAATGTATACCTGTCTTTAGTCAGGCCTTTTTGGTCACCTCCGTCCCAGTGAGGATATGGTGGGCCAGTTTGTCCTCACAGAGGTGTCCTCACCAATGTCCCTCAAGATCTCTTAATGGCCTTTGAGGGCATCTTCACAGGGAGAGCTGGATGAGAGGTCTGGCCTTGTCCACTACTCTCTCCTAGCAGTGTCCATTAAAAGCTGCAAAAGCAACTAATGATGCTAGGTATAAAACAAAATAACAAACCATCAAACAAAAGTACAACAAAATAACAAACCCAAACAAACAAAACCACATATAAAACAATAAAGCCAAAACCCAAACCAACAAATCAGATCCAAAGCCACCAATCAACCAACTTAGATAACTGTGAGTCTTACAGGTAACTGCCAAGAGCTCCCTCTACTTATGGACAAAACCCAGCAGTGGTGAGGGCCTTATATAGCTGGTGTTTGAGGCTCCCTCACAATGGCTCCTTGTGAGGTCACAGCAGGAAATGGCCAGGTTATGGCTGGGTGTACCTCCCTGTGACTGTCTCACTTTTGGGCCTCTAGGACCTTCCCTACCTCAATATTAATAAAGACTCCAGAAGCTTTTTGGTTCTGTGGGTTATGGAGACCGATGTTTACTTGTTTAGACATTAAAATTTTTAGGATGCTTCGATGACCTTTTCACTTCGAGTCTGAAAATCAGTAATAATTTTTGGCTTTTAAAAATAACACTTTTATTGGTGCATTATAGTCTCAAAGACCCTAAAATTAGACCTTAGACTTTGAAATTGCTAGAGGAGGGCATAGGTCTAACATTCTGACATATAGGCACAGGTAGAAACCTCCCTGCCAAGACCCCCAAAGTTACTAAAATAAGAATAAATAAATGGGATGACACTAAGCTAAAAAGTTTTTGTTCATTAAAGGAAACTATCTTTTGATTAGGTTATTTTCTTAGCAGTGAGTTTCTTGAGTTCTCTGAATATTCTAGCTATTAGTCCTCTATTGGAGGAGTATTTGGCAAAAATTTTTCCCATTCTTTTGGCTCTCTGTTGAAGTTCTTGATAGTTTCCTTTGCTACAAAGGAGCTCTTCAGTTTAATGCAATCCCATGTATTGTTCCTTCTTTTAATTTCTTGTGCCTTCGGGGTCTTGTTGAGGAAGTTATTACCTGTGCCTATGTGTTGAAGTATTAGACTTATGCCCTCTTTAAGTAGCTGCAAGGTCTCTGGTCTGTCTTCCAGATCTTTGATCCATCTTAAATTGACTCTTGTGCAGGGTGAGAAAGTGGGGCTTATTTCCATTTTTATGCATATAGTTAACTAGATTTGCTAACACCAATTGTTGAAGAAGCTATTTTTTTCCAGTATATGTTTTTGGCCCATTTGTCAAAAATCAATTGGCTCTAAGTGTGCAGATTTGTTTCTAAGTCTTCTATTCTGCTCCATTGGTTTATATGTCTGCTTTTGTGCCAATACCATGCTGTTTTTATTACTGTGGCCTTGTAGTATAGTTTTAAATAAGGTATTGTGATGCCTCCTGCATGGTTCTTGCTAAGAACTACTTTGGCTATTCTGGGTTTTTTTATTATTCCAAATGAATTTAAGGACTGATTTTTCTATGTCTGTGAGGAATGACCTTGGTAATTTAATGGGTATTGCATTGAATCTATAGATTACTTTTGAAAGAATATGGAAGCTAGGAAGAAAATGGGTCATAGGAAGGACTGTAAACACAGAAGGAGAAACCTTAGATGAGCAAAGAAGGTGACCTAATTGAAAGTGATGGGAGGGGAGGAGAAGGAATTACCCTAATGCACATGATGTACACTCACAAACATATCAAAGTCAATCACTAAGCTGAACATGAGAAGGAAGGAGTGGCCAGGGAATGGGGTGGGAATTGGGAAAGGGCTAAATGAGTGATGTGTGCATGTATGCCTCTACTAGCTTGTACCTCATTAAGATGTATGATTATAATGTACCAATTAAAAAAAATAAGAAACCATAATTAAGATGTATGATTACAATGTACCAATTAAAAAAATAAGAAACCATCAAGAGTTCAAAGAAAGGGCCTACAGAATGGGAGAAGATTCTTGCCATTCCTCTGGTAGAGGACTAATATCTAGAGTATACAAAAGACTTAAAAAACTTAACACTAAAAAACAAATAACCCAATCAAGACTTAAAAAACTTAACACTAAAAGCAAATAACCCAATCAAGAAATGGGCAATTAATCAAAACAGATACTTTACAAAAGAAGATACACAAAATGCTAATAAATATATGAAAAAATGTTCAAAAGCATTAGCAATCAGAGAAATGCAAAATTGGCTTTTAAAGACCTTATTATATCTAAACTAAAGGGATGAAGTATCTTTTGTTTTGGTGGTAGTAGGAAATGAATCTGGGGCATTCTGCCTCTAAGCTACATCTCCAACCCCCTGCAATATTTTACTTTTTCTTTTGAAACAGGGTCTCACTAAGTTGCTGAGGTCCTCACTAAGTTGCTAAGACTGGCCTCAAACCTGTGATCCTTTTGTTTCAGCCTCCCAAGTACTGGACTTACAGGTGTGCACCACCATGCCTGGCTCAAATTCCTTTTTCTTTCAGCTCAGAATGACTGTCAAACGGATGGTAGCACTTCACTTACCTCATGATACTATAACAAAAGGCTCCACTCCCTAAGACAGCACAGGGCACATTGTTAACATCTAAGGGACCTAGAAGAAGAGACTTATCATCATAATATCCCTATAAAGTCCTCACTGAGTTTCTCATCACAAACCTTGGAATTCAGAAGGCAATGGTTTGATATACTCAAAGTGATGAAAACCACACCTGTCTGCCAGGAATTCCATATTTAGCAAAAGTGTCCTTCCCATAGGAGGGGGAGTTGAAGGCATTCCCAGACACTTCGGTGTCTTTGCATTTCTGCAACAAAGTACCGAGACTGGGTAGTTAAAAACAACTGAACTTATCTCTGCAGTTCTGGAGGCTAGCAAGTCTAAGGCCAAGACCCCAAGATACTGTTTGTGGAGAGGACTGGCTTCCTCGTCCCAACATGCTGCCTTGTTGCTGTGTCCTCACCTGCTGCAGGCGTGGGAAGGCTGAACTCACCATCTCAAGCCCTTTGCTGTTTCCCTTTTTCTTTTCTTTTGTAGTCCTGGGGCTTGCACCCAGAGGCACTCTAGAGCTAGATCATTGGTCCAGTTTATTTTCAGAGATGATCTTGCTAAGTTGCCCAGGGTGGCCTCCAATTTGTGATACCCCTGCCTCAGACTAATGAGTAGCTGGGATTACAGGTTTGTGCTACCATGCCTGGCTTAATATATGTACTTTTTAAAAGCATGTGTGTACAGTGCTGGGGATTAAACCAGGGCCTTGTACATGCTGGATGAGTGTTCTTTTCTTTATTTTTTTAATTAACTTTTTTTGGTTGTTGTTACTAAGGATTGAACCCAAAGTCATTCTACCTCTAAGCTACACTCACAGCCCTATTTTTTTTTTTTTTTTTTAATTTTGAAACAGAGTCTCACTAAGTTGCCCAGTGTCTCACTAAGTTTCTGAAGCTGGCTTCGAACCTGTGATTCTCCTGTCTCAGCCTTCAGAGCACTGGGATCACAGGCATGGGTCACCATGCCTGCCTAATATACTTTTATTGGTGCATTGTAGCTATACATCATATTGAGGTTTAGTGTGAAGAAATCTACACGCACACAGTACCCAATACATTTCCTTCCAGATCCTTCCCTGAACCCTCCTTTCTCCACTTATATATTTAAATTGGTATTGATAGCTTCACCAATGTACAAAGGATTGTTTGAACTGATTTCTTTTGGGGGTGGGGGTTGCCAGAGATTGAACCTGAGAACATTCTACCTCTGCTACACATCCAGCCCTATTCTATTTTTTATTTTAAAACAGGGTCTTGCTACACCGGGCATGGTGGTGCATGCTTGTAATCCCAGCATTTGGGAGGCTGAGACCAGAGAATCCTGGTTTGTGGCTAGTCTCAGCTACCTAGTGAGGCACTCTGCAACTTAGTGAGACCTTGTTTCAAAATAAAGAATAAAAAATAGGGCTGGGGGTATATGCCCCTGAGTTCAATCTCCAGTATCGCAAAAACAAAAACAACAACAACAACAAAAACCCAGGGCTTTGCTAAGTTTCTGAGACTGACCTTGAATCTGTTATCCTCTTGTTTCAGCCTCTCAGGTACTGGGATTATAGTCACATGAACAGGACATCTGGCACAAGAGTTTTTTTCTAAAGGTATCTCACCATCCCACCCATGAGCTTAGAGCCTCCTGGTCTGACCATCTTCTGAAGGCCCCACCCTTCAATACTGTTCCATTGGGTTGATGTTTCAGCAGGAATTTGGGGCACGGGGTGGGGGACACATACACACTTTCAAACCATAGCACCAGATAAACAAGAACTGATAGAGTTGGTCACTAGATGTGTCCTTTGTAAGGGGAGTCCTTCAGGTTGAACCCAAGGACATTAGACAGGAACTCAGAGCAGCATCTATCAGTCCTGTGCACCAGGTGTCAGGAGATGGGTGAGTAAGCTCATGTGCTACAGATGGACTGATCCAGGATCCAATGTGGTTGGCTCTCTGAGTCTTGGTTTCTAATTCAGAAGGGGAGTGTGTGTGTGTGTGTGTGTGTGTGTGTGTGTGTGTGTGTGTGAGAGAGAGAGAGAGAGAGAGAGAGAGAGAGAGAGAGAGAGAGAGAGAGAGAGAGAATTGACACAGGAGCATCCTACCTCAGAGTCACACCCTTGGCCCTTTTTATATTTTATTTTGAAACAGGGTCTCATCAGGTTGCCGAGAGAGTTCTGCCACGTTGCTGAGGCTGATCTCGAACTGAACCTGTGATTCCGTCTTGCCTCCCAAGTACTGGAACTACAAATGTGAACCATCATGTCCAGCTTTAGGTGCCAATTTCAACTGTTTCTACTTAACTAAGTTGATTGGCAGCTCCATTCTTCTAAAGTTTCAGACCCAAAAGGTGAAGGAACCAAATTCTGAACATTTAAAAACCCACCATGTACTGAGGAAAATTGATTGAGGTCTATTAACATCTAGGCATATCCTTATAAAATTATTAGACTTTAAAGATAAAAGAAACTTAATTTGGAAAATAAGGCTGGGTGTGGTCATGCAAACCAGTGAAACCAATACTTGGGAGGCTGAAACTGGAGGACAGAGGGTTCAAGGACAAGCCTCCACAGGTGGTGGGTCTCTCATCAACTTAGCAAGATAAATAATAGGGCTGGAGGTGTAGCTCAGAGATAGCGTGCCCCTGGTGGTACTAATCCTTAGTACCCCCCCAAAAACCCCCAAACCCCACAAAATAACAAAAAAAATGAAAGAAACCTGATAAAGTTAAAAAAAATAAAGATAAAAGAAAAAATTGCATAGCCTCTAGGCAAAAAGATTAAATAATGTACAAAGATAGGTAGATTGGCAACAAAATTTTCAAAAACAACATATACAGAGCAAGGCAATGGTGGAAGACCATGTGTAGAAAACTCCAGAAAAATCTACACACCCAGAACAGTGCACTCAAGCAACTTGTTGAAAACTTGAGGCCAAAGCAGGTGTGAACATGTAGACCCGGAGGAAGACTGTGCACATATGCTCATCTGAGGAATCTACTAGAGAGTAAACTCCATCCCCTCAAGAGATGACAGGAAAGCTGCACAGGGGAGAGTGATCATCTCACAGATTCAGCTGTAAAGTTAAGACCCAAACGGCGGGAGCTCTATGGGTTGAAGAACGCAAACTGTTTTCTGACAACATAGAAAAATACAACTTCACATCAAAGGAAGGCTTGAAGAGTTTGTCTTTGGATAAAAATGTTGATGGTGTGTCCAGGTGTAAAGAGGAAGCCTTCTGCAGTGGAAGGCTGGAAGCCGTCCCGCGTGTGGCAAGATCACAGCATGGAATGTTTTACTCTGAAAGCAGTTCATATCCAACAAGGTGATAGCTGTTTTTCTGTGAGTTTCCATGTATTTGTCACGATGCTTGGGAGTATCTGGATTTAGATTCACTCCATTTGTTATTTTAGTTTCCAATCCTTGTTCTTCTTCAGGTGAATTTTCAATCAGAAAATGGCTTTCATCTGCTCTCTTTCCCGCTCTAGCAGTCTCCAACAACCATGCTATAGTGACTGCAGGTGAATTCTACTTCTTCGCAGCTTCCTATTTAGAACCAACTGACTCTTTCAATGTGAGATGTGTAGTGGTAAGCGTCCCTTTCTTTGCATTGGATTTGTGGATAAAGAATTCTGGAACTCTTGCTCCAAGGTGATTTGCTAAGAATATCAAAGAGACTTTCTGTGCTCTAACACATTGGCTGAGTGAAATAATCCTCCAAAGGAGTCTTTCCGGTCATTAGGGGGACAGGTGTATAGAGAGGACTTGATCTGAGATCAATTAGAGTCAGGTGGTCTATACAAGTGACCAGCCACATATGTGTGACAAGCTATCCCACAGTTGTCTCTACCTCACACCCCAGCAGGGGAACCACAGCATGATGAGCAACAATTCTGGCAGAAGAGAAACTATTCAGCTTGATCTCTTAGGATGCTTGCAATATTACACTCATTTTTAATTACTAAAACCTAAAATAAGAAAACCCTTTTGGCTAAATAAACCTTCAGTAATTGTAGAACCATCAGGGAGGCAAGGAGTGACAGGAAACTGGTTTTCTTCTTGCAGAGAAATGTGAGTAGAATCACTGATCCATTCTAGGGCCGGATGTGGGACTCTGCAGCTTCAGACTTCCTGGCTTTAACTACTGTGGAGTTATTATTTACCTATTGAGAGAGCACATCTTCCTCAGCTTCCTCATGCTTTTCATTGGAAACGAAGTCTTCCTTCTAGAAGGTACTGTTCTACTGTTCTTCTCTTTTGGAAGAGCAGTTTTTACTTTCAGGTTGATCAGAAACTGGAATTTCTCCTGGCTGGTAGTTAGCATGGATATATATGGTTTTTCAGGAAGCATGTAATTTTTGTTAAAACCCTCCAGCAACCTTTTGCTCTGACTACATGAGGCTTGTGGGCTGATTGATTCCAAAACAGCTTCAGTTCATTTTCATAGCCTCCCACAATGACATGATTCACATCTTCATTAAATCAATTAAAACAAATTCCACCCCTGCTGTTGATAAGCCTTCTCAGTTTATCTAGCTGTCTACCACTAAAACTGCAAAGATATTTGCTTTTATCTTTATCTAGGCTTGTGCAAGATACAGTGACATCAGACATAACCATATTATGAACTAGATGTTCAGCTCCTGGAACACATCACTGATGATGCATGCAAAATATATCTACTTGAAGACCAATAGTTCTGCAGCCATGTTTTTTAAGATGGTCAAAAATAGCGCCACTTAAAGGGTCACAGATATAAAATGATCTATCCTTTTTCTTTACCTTTACTGCCTCCTTTCCTGTGATAATCTGGAGATGTTCTTCCGATTGGAATTCTTTCATTCACTCAAGAGCTGTTTGACAGCTGAAGGAGACTAGAATGATGGTCCACATCCTGGTGCATTGTCATACAATTCAAACAATGGTGCTACCAGCTTACAATTTTTAGAGGCTGCAAACAAGGCTTTCTCTTGAAGCTGAACCAGAAATAACTTTTTATGTTGCTTAGGCTTTGTAATATGTGCATGAATATATAGATACTAAGGAGTTTCAAAATGTGGTCACTACCAGTTACCAATGCAGTCACTAAAGACACAGTCTTGCAGGACTTCATCTTGATGACCCAGTACCTCTGTTATTAAGCATGTTAGTTCTTCATCTTCATCTTTTCTTGGATTAAGTTCACCACCAGGTAATTTGAAGAAAGTTATTCTCAGCTGTAGCAGCAACACATGGAATAGCCAGTGTTCATGTACAATCAGACTCCCTTTTGCAGTCTTCCTCATTCTAACTATGTCAAATTCCTTCCTTCATGCACTGGGATCTGGTTACAACAGAGCTGTCCTTCTCATAGAGGGGCTGTTTTGTACCAAAAGTACAACTGGTAAGAGGTACAGGTTGATGGTGCATTCCACGGTAAGAAGCTTGGTCTGCTGAATGTACTTGTTGTCAAACTGGTTGACTCCCCAGGGTCAGCCTGTCTCTGCAGGATTGGTTGGTACTATCGATGCTGGCCGGTGAGCTCTGGCACTGGTAGAGAGCAGAAAGCAGAAGGCAAAGGAGACTTTCCCATGCTGGCAGCGATTATCTGCATTTCATTCAGCAGTTGCTGCCAGCCACCAACCTGAAGGCCCAAATTTTACTTTAAATACCAAATACTTTTTGCATATCATTCGACATATTACCACTACTTTTCTCATAGATGTGAACTATTGCTGGCAAGTCCCTAATTTGAGAGAGATGCCAGGTCTCAGCCCACCTGCAAGGACGTTAGTAGCCAGTGTTAGTGAAGCAATTTTCTTTGCCTCTAAAGTAGTCAATGGTGAGTTATGATCAATACAAGCAGGTGTGTGGGGGGTGATAGTGTTCACGTTCTGTTGGTATTATGGGTTGAGGATGTGTATTCTGACTCCGCTTTTTTTCTTGAATCCTGCCAGGGCATTTCTGCCTGAATACATTCAGATCAAAGATGCCATGTTAGATAGAAATTTCCTTTCCAAGCTGGATTCACCATTGACCTTTTTGCTTTTCAGGTCTCTGTGGTAGAGAAGCTGTTAGGAAACTGTCATATTATAGGAGTCACCGTTGGCTCCCCTATCCTTGTCCTAATCTCCACCTTTAATCATCTAGCCCTGGCAGTTCTTTTCTCTTCTGATTCTGAGAAGCATACCAAAATCAGACATGGCATTTTGGTACAGATTAAAATATTAGGTTTAGCTGGGTGTGGTGGTACATGCTTGCAATTCCAGTACTTGAGAGGTGAAACAGGAGGATCATAAGTTCAAGACCTCCATCAGCAAGTTATCAAGACTCTCAACCACCTAGGGTGACCCTGTTTCAAAACAATAAATAAAACAAGTTGAGGATATGGCTTGGAGGTAGAATGCTTCTGAGTTCAACTGCTAGTGTCACCAAAGGAAAAAAATATATGCATACATAAATATATACATGTATATATATATATGCTTTATTATTGCTAATACTAGATTGGAAAATGAAGTTTGAATCTGTGGTTAAAATGAAGTTTTCTGCTATTCTATCTAGGTCTAGATTTTAGTCTCACTTGGGAGAATCACAAATTAGCTTTCAATAGACATCAGACTGAATAAGAAATAGGAACCCATCACATATCCTGAGGTAAAAACCAAGAGAAAAAATAGTCAACAAGATATAGACCCACTGACCACCCTCAAAAAAGGCAGACAGGATTCTGAATAAGATTCCTCCATGCAAGGAAGATTCAGGTAGAAGGAAGGGAATGACCTCATCTTGAGACAGACCTGTCCCCAAAGACAATGGGAAGTCAAAGGCTAAACAGTAGCTCAGTTCATTTCCTCAATGTTTTCAAGTGGATCCGTCACTTCCTTGAAGGCAGGAGCATCAGCAGGTGGGTTGATGAAGTTGAGAGGAAGTTTGAAGCCACCTTTCGATACCATTTTGTGTTTTTTCATTTTATGATTGAAAATATAAACAGAAGGAAAATGAACTTAATTTTCCTATTATATTTCTTTCTTTTTTTTTTTTTGCGGTACTGGGGATTGAACTCAGGGGCATTCTACCTCTGAGCTTTATTTTTTATTCTTTATTTTTGAAACAGGGTCTCACTAAATTACAGAGTGCCTCACTAGGTAGCTGAGGCTGGCAGCAAACCTGGATCCTCTGGTTTCAGCCTCCCAAATGCTGGGATTACAAGCGTGCGCCACCACACCCGGCCCATTTTTTTAACTTGGATAAATTTTGCTGAGTCTTCAAAACTCAGCTCAGAGCTGAGTCTGGTGTTGCTGACAATATATATTACTGAATGTCAGGCCCTCCATTCAGTAGAAATATGCAGACATGAATGACCTCTTCCCTCTCCCAGTCAAGCACAAAATCCTACTAGAAACATTGGAATAAATTTATTCCACCTTGAGAATAGGCATGGCTCAATAGTTCAGTGAAGATGTCTAGTAGGAACTAATTTTGCCTGAGCTGAGTTTTTTTGTTTGTTTGTTTGTTTTGGGGTTTCTCACACTGCTTTCTTTCTGAAAGAGCCATGGTTTTGTATTTGCTAAATCCTAAATATGCATCAGAATATTGGTCTCAATTTTGACAGAAATAGACATGCAGATTATTTGTAAAAATATTGATGGCTTTGGTGATACTGGGAGGATGTTTTCTTTCTTTTTTTTTTCACACATTTTTGTTGGGTACAAGCTAGTACAGGTAAAGACATCCATGCACATATTTCTCATTAACCCTTCCCCAATTCCCACCCACCCTCCCCCTATCTCCAGGTCAGTTTAGTGATTGACTTTGATGTGATCTTGTAAGTACATCATGCTCATTAGGGTGTCCCCCCTCCTCCCATTACCTCCCATTAAGTCAAATT
>PVLC010008049.1:0-46545 GCA_004027655.1 Graphiurus murinus
CAATACCACTACTGGGTATATACCCAACAGAATGGAAACCAAATTATCAGAACGATGCATGTGTATCTATGTTTATAGCAGCTCAATTCACAATAGCCAAACTATGGAAGCAGCCAAGATGTCCAACCACAGATGAATGGATTACAAAACTATGGGATTTGTACACAATGGAATTTTACTCAGCCATAAAGAAGAATAATATCATGTTCTTTGCAGGGAAATGGATACAACTGGAAAACATTATGTTAAGTGAGATCAGTCAGTCACAAAGATTTAAGAAGCATATGTTCTCCCTAATATGTGGATGCTAGGGAGAAGATGCTAGGGATGCTATGGAGAAGATGGGGCATAGGAGGTTCTCCAGATGAAAAGGAGTGATCCTCGATAAGCAATGAAGTTGATTTAATTGTAGTGGATGCAAGGAGCAGAGGGACGCCCTAAAGCACATGATGTACTTACACAATCATATCAAGGTCACTCACTGAAGTGAACCTGAGGGGGAGGGAGGGGGAGGGGATTGGGGTGTGAATTGGGGAAGGGGTCAAATGAGAATTGTGTGCAAATATGTTGTTACCAACTCGTACTTAACAAAGATGTATGCTATACTGCACGAATTACTACAATAAAAAATTAAATAAATAAATAAATAAATAAAAACTATTATATCACAAAAAAAAAGATCTCTGCCAATTTTTCTACTTACAGAACAAGCTTCCATCTTCTAATTTATATTAGGACCAAGAAAGGTAACAAAAAACTAGTTTCCTCCTATTTTTAACCTTTTGTCTTTTACTTATTTAATATGCACTCTAGGGGTAATTTTTCAGGGATATATATTAAGTTACCCATGATCTTGTTTGCATGCTTTGAGTTTTTTGTTTTGTTTTGTTTTGCTTTTCTCGTAACACAAAACTAGGATTTTAAAACAAACAAATGATACAGAACAAAAGATGATTCGGGATCAGATTAGCATCTGTCCTCACCCAGCTGTCACAGTGGTGTCCCAACCATGGAAATATACAGCAACTCTGAATGAATGGTGTTGGCTCATTCAAATGCAGCAGTCCTTCTATGGCTAGGTGTCCCTGCCATAGAGCCTGCTGCCCAGGTTTCGAAGGGTTTTAGTACATTCTCTCTGTGAACTTACTGGGCACCCAAGATCCTTGGGTCCAAATGTGCAGTCTCTATCAGATCAGATCGGATTCTTGCCCCTATCCATATCCTCTGAGCCTGCTCAGGGACTTTTACTAGAAGGCAAGCACACAGGAGAAAACAAAATGGAATAAAAAAAAAGTTTTAAGAACAGAATATCCCTGAATTCTTGTCCCCAGTAATCTCTATTATTTTTAAATTTTATAACCTCATACATGCAACTGAAACATGTAAGTAAATAATTTAAAATAGAATGAACAATTTTTATATAACTTTCAAAGGTCTTTTCTGAGGGCTTGAGGGCATTTCCCAGATAAAACAAAATCAGATGTTAATCAAGAGATTAAGACAAAGCACATTTCAAGCAAACAGTTTCTGTCCCCTGTGGGTGACAATGCTCCCTCTTAATTAAATGGTATCTTCATTGAGGCTAGGGGTCAAAGGGAGAAAAAGCATTTTTTTTTACTATACCCATTTAAGAGACAAACATCAGATTTACTTATTTCTTGTATTTATTTATTTATTTATTTATTTATTTATTTATTTATTTATTTATTTATTACTGACAGCATCTGTATTTTACTTATTCCTTTTGAAATGTTAATTAGAAATGTAGGAGAAATCAACCTACTTTAGTCCAGGCAAAAATCCTAAAAGTGCCCTCCCCCCCCACACACACACAGTACCTATGTGGTCAGCTGGCTTAGCTAGAGCAATGAGACAAAAAACCAAAAATTTAGAGCTCACCTTTATAACAAAAGACTAATAGATTGGCTACTAAAATGTGTCAGGTCTGAATGTCCCTCATTTTAGTGCCTTTAAGCACTTTTTAAGGGAGACCAGGGTCAGCCCAAGAGGGAAAGAGGAAGGAAGGAAGGAAGGAAGGAAGGAAGGAAGGAAGGAAGGAAGGAAGGAAGGAAGGAAGGAAGGGAGGGAGGGAGGGAGGGAGGGAGGAAGGGAGGGAGGGAGGAAGGGCGGCTGCTTGCCAGCTACTGGAAAGGGACTGCACAGCCTTCTATGGCGTCCCACTATGACAGTGTTGGAAAATTGCTCTGATAGTAATTTCCAAAGTGTTAAAAGCAATCAGAGTCTGGGTGCTGCACAGGCACTCAGGCTGGGAGGGGTGGCAGCTGTTACACTGCAGAGCTCCTCTCTTCTCTCTGCCCTTTGTCCTAATGTTTACCCATAGTAAAGCCTTTAGCCTTAAAATATGTAGAGACAATTGAAAATGCTTAGATCACAGTGACTCTGCCTGGTACATTTTAGAACCATAAAGATAACAAGAGCCTTATGCCTTGCTCTTAGAGATCACCCACAGCTACACTGGCTCTAATTTGTGCTTCTACTTCCCTCCTATTATTTGGGACCTGGAAAGGTAAACTGTGCTGCTTCAAAGCCCCCATAGTTGATGAGCAACCAATTCAGCCTAATATAATAGGAGTAAAATCAAGGTAGATCATTGACCCCTGCACTTAGTAAGCACAGTGTCTGGAGACAGAGAGGCACCACCTGACTAAGAAATAAGTTACTAGCTCATTACTAATAATGCTGACAAGAACATGCCAATATGAAAACTAAAGACTAGGGTCTGAGAGGATGGGGAGAATTCCACTTTTGGGCTCTCCAGCATGTCTACCAGGTATGCTGCTTTTCTTTTCTTCTCTGCCCTTTCTATTTCCTACTGACTTTGTAATAAAGTTTTTTGTTAATGCTACAACCAAGTCATCTTTAGTTTTATTTTCCCAATTCAATTTATTTTCTTTGAATCGAGGAAAAGAGCCCCCAATGCTGTTACAACCGTAACACTGCAAGCCACTGCTGACATGAAACTCTGGGGCACTTCCCAGCATAAGGCAGAGGGGCACCCCTCCCTTTGCAGTCTCCCAGGAGCCATTGATTCACATTAACAGTTTGAGGACCATGAATCTAGGAGATGAAATATCCCCCATAAACAGGGATAAACAGGAAATCCACAGTTAATTTTTAAAAACCAACTTTATAAATAAAAAATTTACAGGTCATACATATGCTGTAAGTTGAGTCTACATATTCCTTCAGTAGGTTGCAGGTGAGGTGGAGAACAGGCGACATATCAGAGGTAAGGAGAGGCTAGTGTTGAGAAGGTTCATGAAGAATGAAGGGTCGCCTGTACATTAAATGAAACAGACTGATAGTTAATGTTTCCTAGAAAGGACTTGAAGGCACTAGGAGTGATAGGCAAATGAGTAACCTAGGATTGTTGTTATGTAATGAGGGTTTAGTTAGCTGCAGTTTTACCTTTGCTAAGGATAGGGGTCTATATAGAATGTTGTCATGGGAAAACATGATAATTCTGTAGAGGGTCCTGAGGAGTCTCCTGGTTAGTTCCCTAGTTTAGGAAAGAGAAATTTACCTCAGGACCCTCTATCTTTGTCTCTGATTGGCTTCTGTAGTAAAAAGAATTTCAACCCAAGCCAATCAGAGACAAAGACAGAGGTTTAATTCAAGAAAAGTAGAGTTACACATTCAAGGGGAAACACGGGCCACCTTGAGAGTGCAAGAGTGGCCCCAGGATCTTTTCAATTCTTTTTTTATATGGCACCTAGAGAGGGTGATGGCTAGGGGCACATGGCAAAATAGGATGGTAGTCTGCTTCCTTTGAATTTTCAGGATGACAAAAGGTGAAAAATTCCTTTGTAATAAGAATCTTTTTTTTTTTTTTTTTGCAGTACTGGGGATTGAACTCAGGGGCATTCTACCTCCGAGCTATACCTCCAGCCCTATTTTTTATTCTTTATTTTGAAACCGAGTCTCGCTAAGTTGCGGAGTGCCTCACTAGGTAGCTGAGGCTGGCCGCGAACCCGGATCCTCCAGTCTCAGCCTTCCGAATGCTGGGATTACAAGCGTGCGCCACCATGCCCGGCTTGTAATAAGAATCTTAGTCAGTGGGAGGCATGGAGCCATGGAGCCAGGGTGCAGGGCAAATGTGTGGCTTCCTCTGGGGTCCTCCTCTCAGGAAATCAGATGGCGTGCTGGGTATTTGACAAAAGGTGAAACTTTTTTGGAATCTAATCTCAGAAATTTTGGGTATGACGGTAGGCCATTATGATTAAAAGTGTGGCTCATTCAGGGCTTTGGTCTAAGAGCAAACAAGCTCTGTAAAGTGAAACTATGGATTATGAAGTTTTTAGATTTTAAAACTATATTTTCCTTTCCTTCCCAGTTTGTCTTCTTCCTACCTAATATTTTATTTCTTCTATCCTATCTCAATGTAAAGGGCCCTTTGATGTTTAGAGTTGGTGACACCTCCTGGGTGACTCAGGAGATGAAGGAGGATCTATTGTCAGATTGAAGGCGTTGTGGGATAACACGGTCCCACGTGTGGGTCCTTGGCCTCTGTGATAAAAAGAATTTTAACCCGTGCTAGTCAGGAACAAAAGGCAGGTATTTATTCAGGAAAATAAGGGACTCGGGGAAAAACAGGTAAGCGGAGATCTTCTGAGTCACAAAGCAGGAGGGAAAGAGAGCGAGTCCTTGCCTCCTTAGTCCTTATATGAGAGGGGGTTGACACAGAAGTAGTCCGGAACTATAGGTGGTCGTCCAAAGGAGGGTGGGCACAGAAAAGGTTGGATCCTCTTCCTCCTCAGGTTTCAAGATGAATCTGACCTTGGCCCTGAATCTCAGGTGTCCTTGGCCCTGAATCTCAGGTGGGGGCAGGGCTTCAGGGGATTAGGGTGTGGGACCTACCTTATGAACTCTCCAGATTTTAAAACTATATTTTTCCTTTTCTTCCCAATGTCTCCTTGCTGCCTAAATTTTATTTCTTCTATTCTACCTTATCAAAAGGAGCTTTGGAGCCCCAAGCAAGGAATGATGTGTGTTAAAAGGGAGTGAGTCACCTCTTTGGCCCTTTCATTGGTGGTGAGGAAAGCCTCCATCCACCCAGTAAAGGTATCCACCATGGTTTATATGTAATGGTATTTCTTAGAAGGAAGCATGTGAGTAAAACCTATATGCTAGTCTTGTCCCAGTAGATGTCCTTTACTCAGATGGGTGGGAAAAGATGGAGGGCAGTTGCTATCTGAGGAAGAGGTCTGGCTACAGAGAAGGCATGTGATGTTGACATCTTTGAGGTTATAAAATACAATTTTCAACTGGACCTGATGTCCAAAGTCGGTATCTGTTATAAGTATCTGTAACAGGGTCAGCAAATGAGTAGGGCAAATACAGCCCATCACCTGTGTGTAAATAAAGTTTTATTGAACAAGGCTACATCTCCAACTCTTCCTCAGTCTTCCTCAGCATGTCTGTAGCTCACAATTTGTTCAGAGGAAAGAAGCTGTCTTATTATAGGCCTACATGTGTATTTTTATCTAGAAAGAGAGTAAGAGAAGGGATAGAGCAAATGTACTACAGTGTTGGCACTTGGGGGAATGGTAGACAGAAACCTTTATATTATTCTTAAAAGTTTTCTGTAAGTTTAAAATTGTCAGAACATTTATAAAAAGTGACTTTTAGAGATGATATTGGCAAATTATAGCACAGCCCCATCTACAAATCAAGCTGTAAAACAGTATTATAATTGACATTTTCCTCCAGAAACCAATGTTTGCCTAACTCTAGGGTGTTCTGTGGCCAGGTTTAAGTGAAGAAGAAAAGAAGGCACCTCTTCCTAAGGTGTGAGGATCAAAGGAGTTCCGGGGTCTCAGTATGCATTCTAGAAGAGTATCAATCTTGGGAGTGAGTTGACCTCAAATTGCCCATCCTAGAGAGGAGATAAGAAACATCTTCCTTAAAACCTCTAGCCATTTTCACTGTGGAAACTGAGGTGTCCCTCTCTTTCCCAAACCTATCTTACATTCTCCGTGGTGATAAGGAAGCAACTCATCAGCACTAGCCACTCTTACCAACAAAGTGAAAACTAACTTTCCCTCTCCATGGTGATGGGGAAATTGTTGTGGATGGTGTTGATGTGATGAGATTAGAACTCTCACATGAATGACATGGAGTCAGAATTATTTTAGGAGAAACAGGGTGGATGGGGAGAAGACAAAGATCTCCTGCTCTCCTTCTACCTGTGTCTTTCTTTTATTGGGGGCTTTAATCAAAACATTGTAAAAATGGTTAATTACAGGAGACAGCAAAGCAGTCATAGAATGTATCAGGGAAGGAAAGTAAGGCAATCACAGGTGAGCCAGGTGTTTTGCTTTTGTGGTGCTGGGGATGGAACCTAGACACTTAAACATGTTGGGCAAACACTCTACCACGGAACCACATCCCCAGCCCAGAGCAGCCTACTATTTGAATAGGAAGAGCATGGCCTTTGATTTTAACTCATCTTGGGCTTGAATCCTGCTTTAAGCTTTGTTACATATTAGATGTTCTTTAGCCCCTCTTTGCCTCAATTTCTTCACCAATAAAATACAAATTAATATCAGTAGTTACCTCTCAGGACACCATAATGATGCTTAAATTGCTGGGAGCCAGCTCTCATGGCAGCGGGGTTGGGGGTCCTTCGATTGGTGTGGAATGAGACGAGGTCGCGAGAATATGCTCACACCCAAATGCAGTGAAGAAGCGCATCTGTTTTATTTTTTGTCAGTTGCAGATTTATACTTTTTTTTTTCTTTTACAATGAGGCATATAGAACAGGAATTTTTACAGACTTGTTTTTCTAAAGGTTAATCACAAACCTGTTAAGTTTATAACACATATATAAAAATTCATTTCCATTAGTTAAAATCTTTATAATTTTGTTTAGCCCCTCTAAGCAGTGTTCTGTCTTATCTAGGTAGTTAGCAGGTTCCAGGGAGACCAGGTAGTGGGGAGACCAGGCTGTAGCAATTTAGATAAACTTGCAAAGCCT
Organism: Graphiurus murinus; assembly: GCA_004027655.1. Classification (NCBI taxonomy): domain Eukaryota; kingdom Metazoa; phylum Chordata; class Mammalia; order Rodentia; family Gliridae; genus Graphiurus; species Graphiurus murinus. The sequence continues at coordinate 6,998 of PVLC010008049.1, forward strand.
GCTTCCAGGCTAAAGCTTGTTGTCTTAAGGCACTGCTAAAAGATCAGTATCTGTCAGGCCACATGTTTCTAAGAAGTTTTTCTTTATAATTAATAAAAAGGCAAAACCCAAAGCACCCATAATTTCCAGAATATAATAATGCAAAGTAGGAAATGCCACCATGCATTACCTCTTTTGGAATCGTCTGCCTTGCAGGACTCCAGCGGACCAAGCCTTGCTCAAGATCCAGCTATTAAAGTGCTGTCGCAAGTTACCTCTCAGGACACCATAATGATGTTTAAATGAGAATCTATGCAAAGCATTTAGACCAGTTTCTAGCACAATACCTCATAATTGTTAGATACTGTAATTATTACTATTATTACTACTTAACAAAGACTATAGCTATTAAGATATTAAATTATACAGTCATACATTGTATGATAATACAATTGTAAAATAATACAATTATACATACTTTGCAGCTATCTTTTAAGGGTTATGTATTTCAATGAGTCCGAGATGTTCTTTTTTCATAATTTAACATCTCTGACATTGGTATAATATAATTCATAACATAATTCAGTTATAATGGGCAGCATTTAAATATTTTTCTTGATGGGCCTGGTTCAAGGCCAGCCTCAGCAACTTAGGGAGGTCCTTAGCAACTTCGTGAGACCCTGTTTCAAACTAAAACTCCACGAACAACAACAAATGCTGGTGAGGGTGTGGAGAAGTGGGAACACTAATACATTGTTGGTGGGATTGCAAATTAGTGCAACCACTTTGGAAAACAGTATGGAGGATCCTCAGATGAATGGGAATGAGCCTACCATATGGTCCAGCAATACCACTTCAGGGTATCTACCCAAAAGAAAGGAAACCAAACTATCAGACCGACGCATATGTATCTACGTTTATAGCTGCACAATTCACAATTGCCAAACTATGGAAACAGCCAACATGTCCATCAACAGATGAATGGATTACAAAACTATGGGATATGTACACAATGGAATTTTACTCAGCCATAAAGGACAAAATAATGTTATTTGCAGGGAAATGGATGCAACTGGAAAACATTATGTTAAGTGAGATTAGTCAGTCACAAAAAGTAAAAAAGCATATGTTCTCCCTAATATGCGGATGCTAGGGAGAAGATGGGGCATAAGAGGGACTCCAGATGGAAAAGGAGAAACCCTGGATAAGCAAAGAAGTTGACTTAACTGAAGGTGATGGATGGGGGGTGGGGGGGGACACCCTAATGTATATGATGTACTTTCACAATTATCTCAAAGTCAATCACTAAACTGAACTTGAGAAGGAGGGAGGGCGAGGGAGTGGGGTGGGAATTGGGGAAGGGGTTAAATGAGAAATGTGTGCATATATGCCTTTATCAGCTTGTACCTAACAAAGATGTATGATTACAGTGAACCAATTAATAAAAAAATAAAATAAAATAAAAATATTTAAAAGTAGGTAAAAAAAAAAAAAAAAGAAAGAAAGAAAAGGACTGGGGTGTGGCTTCAAGGTAGAACTCCCCGTGGTTCAATCTCTAGGATTAAAAAAAAATCTTAAAACACAAAATAAAGGACTATGACAGAATCCATGGTGTCATACTGCAGGGCTCTGGGATACTTAATACACAAAATAAAGGACTACAACAGAACCATAGTGCATACTGCGGGGCATGGGATGCCGCAATGAAAAAAATGCTCTTCAGACTTTATTCCTGGTCTTGAAGAGGTGAGAGGGAAGATAAGAGAGCCAAACTCCTCGAGCAAAACTCAGCTCTTCTTTTTATTAGAAGTTTACAGACATAAATCTGGGTCATCAAATCATTAATTGTCTCTGGCTAAGGAGTAGAGCACTGGGTTAGGAATACTTTAGAAGATAATTGTTAATCTGGTGGTTTTGCAAGAGTAGCAGAGATTGCTGTCTTCAGCTCCTTCCTTGGAATAGTCTTCCACCTTTAAGCAAAACAAGCAAAAGATATAGTAAAACAGGGAGAAATAGCTTACAAAGCAAAGGAGCATTGAGGTCACAATCTTCAGTTCCCTCAAAAGAAAGGCAGTCTTTTGCCAAAGTAAGCAAGAAACTATGAATCCTTAAGCCAATATTCTTTAGACTTAGAACAATTTCCCATGCCATACAGTAAATGAAATATCATACATACAATGGGTTCATGCCTTCCTAGTCATATGAGTGGCCTTTAAATGAATTTTAGTTCTTAAAATTCTTTAGTTCTTTTAGTACTATAGGTAAAAAGAGCTAAATATCAAAAATTATATACAAAGCAATCCTTGCTTTTCTTTTTGTTTTATTTTTTCTTTGTTTTGCAGTACTGGGGATTGAACCCAGGGTACTCTTCCATTGAGCTACATCCCAAGACCTTTTTATTATATTTTAAAACAGTCTCACTAAGTTATCCAGGCTGGTCTCAAAATTGTAATTCTTGTGACTCAGCCTCACCGGTCACTGGGATTTCAGGCATGTATCACCATACCCAGCCTTGCTTTAATTTTCAAGAAACTTAAAGCCAAGGGAAACATGGGATTCAAATGAATAAATATGGCTCATTTTATTCAATATTCACATTTTTAGAATGTATTTAAAATGTATGGAAATCAGATATTCCCAAAGTTTAATATCAGTATTCAATAACATTTTAAAATTTCAAAACAGTAGTTTTAATTTCCTACCTTCATAATTGCTTTGGTGTGAAAGGAGGAAGAAAATGCTTCATTTGAAATTGAGTCCTGTTACTTCAGTTTTAAATTTCTCAACTTGCTAGACTGGTCAGAGAAAAATGATGTTTTGAAGGATAGAAAGGTCCAGAGAGATAGAATAACATGTTGACTGTCTCAGGTCTTACTTGGTGAGTAAGTGGGTTGAAGGAATGAATAAATATAGTTGGGAGTTTAATATTTTTATGTGCTTTTATTGGTGCATTATGGTCTCACATTATAATGTAAATCATATTGACAATGACATACATGTATACAGGACTTGGTGTCCCCTCACCTCCCCATCTCCCCCCTTCCCATATAGAGTACTGAGGTTGACATTGAAATTTTCACATATGTACACACAGTTGATGTTAGTATTTCCAATAATGAACCTCAGTCTCCCCCCTCCCCTTCCATTAGATAACTTCCTTGGCTCCACTGAGGTTTCATCTCCATTATCTGGAGTCCCTCTGGTATTCCAGTTACTCCCTAGTTTGTGAATATTAAAGAAAACATATGTCCCTTCACTGTCTGAGACTGGCTAATCTCACTTAGAATAATGTTTTCCAGGTCCTTAATTTTGTTCTTCATTGCTGAGTAGAATTCCATTGTGTATATTTCCTATAGTTTTGTAATCCATTCATCTGTTGATGGACACCTGGGTTTGTTCCATAATTTGACTATTGTGAATTGTGCTGTTATGAACATGGGTATGCATATGTTACTGTAGTTCTTTGGGTTCAACCTCTTTGGAAAGATACCCAGGAGTGGTATAGTTGGATCATATGGTGGATGCATTTCCAGTTTTCTAAGGAATCTCCCACTGATTTCCATAGTGGCTGAACTAATTTGCAATCCCGCCAACAGTGTAGAAGAGTTCCTATTTCCCCACATCCTCACCTACATTTATTGTTACTTGATTTCTTAATGATTGCCATTCTGATTGGGGTTATATGGAATCTCAGTGTAGTTTTCACATGCATCTCCCTCATTGCTAATGATGTTGAACATTTTTTCATGTTGGCAATTTGTATCTCTTGTTTTGTGAAGTGTCTATTCAATTCAGCTGCCCATTTCTTGATTGGGTTATTTGTTTTTCTAGTGTAAAGTCTTCTAAGTTTTTTATATATTCTAGACACTAATCCTCTGTCAGAGAGATAGCTGGTAAAGATCTTCTCCCTTTCCATAGGCTTTCTCTTTAGACTCTTGATGGTTTCCTTTGATGTAAAGAAACTTCTTAGTTTAATGCTATCCCACTTATTAATTCTGGTTTTAATTTCCTGAGCTTTGGGGGTCTTCCTGGAAATGTCTCTACCCGTGCCTATACATTGGAGTGTTGAACCTATGCCCTCCTCTAGTAGCTTCACTGCCTCTGGTCTAACTTCCAGGTCTTTGATCCATCTCAAATTGACTTCTGTGCAGGGTGAGAGGTATGGATTTAGTTCCAGTTTTCTACAAATGGATAACCAGCTTTCCCAACACCATTTGTTAAAAACGGCTGTCTTTTTCCAGTATATGTGTTTGGCCCCTTTTTTGAAGACCAATTAACTATAAGTGTGTGGCTTTGTTTCTGTATCTTCTATTTTGTTCATTGTTCTGTGTGCCTGTTTTTGTGCCAATATCATGCTGTTTTAATTACTATAGCTTTATAGTATATTCAAAATCAGAAATTGTGATAACTCCTACATAGTTCTTATTGCTAAGAATTGCTTTGGCAATTCTGGGTCTTTTCTTTCTCCATATGAAATTTATGACTGATTTTTCTAGGTCTGTGAAGAATTAAATTGATATTTGATAGGGATTACATTAATTTTATAGCTCACTTTTGGTATAATGGCCATTTTGATGATATTTGTTCTGCCTATCTAAGAGCAAGGGAAATTTTTCCATCTTTCAAGATCATATTCAATTTCTTGTGTTTTATAATTTTCATTTTAGAGGTCTTTACCTTTTTGATCAGGTTTATTTCTAGATATTTCACTGGTTTTGAAGTTATTGTGAATGGAATTTTTTTTTGTATTTTTTTTCTCCATGAATTCAGGATTGGCATATAAAAAAGCTACTGATGTTTTTAGGTTAATTTTGTATCCCACTACTTTGCTGAATTTGTTAATCAGCTCTAGTAGTCTTTTGGTTGAGTTTTTTGGGTCTTCTAGATATAGGATCATGTCATCTGCAAATAAAGATAATTTTAATTCTTCTTTTCCTATTTGAGTCCCTTTGATATCCTTTTCTTGTGTTATTACTCTGGCAAGAGTCTTGAGGACTATATTGAAAAGGAGTGGTGATAGTGGGCATCCTTGTCTTGTTCCTCATTTTAAAGGGAATTCCTACAGTTTTTTTTTCCATTCAATATGATGTTGGCTTTGGGTTTATTGTATATTGCCTTAATGATGTTGAGATGTGTTTCTTCTATTCTGATTTTCTGCAATGTTTTTGCATCTATGTTTATCAATGATTTTGGTCTGTAATTTTTTTTCTTGAGATATCTTTATTTGGTTTTAATATTAATGTGATCCTGGCCTCATAGAAGGAGTTTAGAAGAATTCCATCTCTTTCAATTTCATGGAATAACTTGTGAAGTATTGGGACTAGTTCTTCTGTAAACATTTTGTAGAATTTGACTGGAAATGCATCTGGATCTGGCCTTTTCTTTGGTGGCAGAATTTTTATTGCTGTTTCTATTACTTTGCTATTGGTCGGTTTAGGTTTTCTGTATCCTCTTGGTTCAATTTAGGTAGGTTGTATGTGTTTAGAAATCTGTTGATTTCAAGCCGGGCGTGGTGGCACACGCTTGTAATCCCAGCATTCGGGAGGCTGAGACCAGAGGATCTCGGTTCGAGGCCAGCCTCAGCTACCTAGTGAAGGCATTCATGACTTGGGTTGTGAAGTCTGGAGTGATTTTTGTTTTGCCCCTGAATGTCACTCATTCTTTTGTTCTCACTGCTTTTAAGATTCTTTCCTTGGCCTCTATGTTATCATTTTAATTATTTTAATTATTACATGGCATGGGAGGGCCTTCTTGGATCTTGTTTCAATGGTGTTCTATATGTCTCCTACACATGGATGTCCAAGTCTTTTTTTGTTTGGAGAATTCTCTGAAACTATTTCTCTGAAGAGGTTTCTGATACCCTTGGTCTGTGTTTCTAGATCTTCTTCAATGCCTTTTATCCATAAGTTAGGATGTTTCATATTGTCCCATATTTGTTGGATGTTTAGATAGTGTTGTTGTATCTTCTTTATACTGATGACTGTGTATTTGGTTTTGAATGAACTGTTTTCCATATGGTCTAGCCTTCCAGAGTTGGTTTCTATTGCTGTCTTCAATCCATTTATTGACTCCTTCATTTAATTCAGAGCCTCTTTTTGGTTCTTTCTTAAAGCCTCAATTTCCTCCTTCATTTCCTGTATGCTTTCTTTGAGACCTTTCATCATATTAATGATCAAAATTTGGAATTCTTCTTCTTGCATTTCTTCTTGTATTGGTGAGTTGAGTTGTGGGAGTTGTTGGGTTGTGGGAGTTTATTATTTTCTAGCTATTCCTTGTACTCATATTTTCAGAGTTCTTGGGTTTGTGTTTCTGTTGTCTTGGCATGTTCTTACCCTTTGTGTGTGAGTCCTATGTTTATCTGTTATATCTTTATAAAGATATGCTGTGGGTATATCTTCACCTCCACCAATTGAACTGAGATAATCAGTTTTGACTTTGTCTCTCAGAGCCTATTTAACTAGATATAGTTCTTAGTGCAAGCAAACAGAAGTCTGTGATTGTCAGCAGGCCAGTGTGTTCTCCTGACCCAAACTCCTCCCAGTCCAAGACTATGATGTTCTAGAGCCTGCAGCCTGCTGGGACTTAATTCACCCCAGAGACCACTGCTGCTCTGCTGATTGTGAACCCAGAATACTGCAGAGTGCTGACCTCTTGCCTCTGTGACCTGCGGGCTTAGACTCAGTAAAGCTGGCAATTGCTATCTTCCAAGTTTTTGGCCCTGCTCACTGAGCTTTGATGGCCTCTGGGACACCACTCCAGATCTGCTTGTTATGGTCACAGGAGGTACTTTTAGTCACTAGCATACATGCATGCCAAGTACAAACTCTGCTGGTAGAGAGAATATTGCATTCTCACCTTGTGTCTGGGATCAAGTGTTATCCTCCAGAGTCCTTGGCCTCTTGGCATGGCCTGGTCCAAATGGTACTGTTGCCATTCTCTGCCCTAGACCCAAGGTGTGGCAGGGAGATATTCCGTAGTTCCAGGCTGGGTCTTGAGTGGCTCTGTTCCTTAGCCCCAGTAACACCACCCCTGTCCTGGGCAGCTACTCTGTTGGCCTCTGGTGCTTGTAGCACTCAAACATGACCAGGCACAAATTCACTGCTTTTGGAGCCTGCAACTTGGTAGGCTGAATAATTTCTCCCAGACACCAGGGAATAATGTCCCATGGTGAACCCTAGAGACCCTACAAGGGCTGCTCAATCCGCTGACTGCAGTTACCTCCTCTAGGGGCTATCTACTAAGTCATATTTCTGCTGTGTCCAATAGTAGCCCCCACCCCCCACCTCCACAGGGGTGATTTGCAAAGCCTCAGGCCCCCAATAGTCTATTTCCTTGTCATACAAGTTCCTGTGTCCAGACACAGCCATTTCCCACTGGAACATCTGGTTAACTTAGAGTCCTGATGGGTGCTGTTTGCTGTTCCAGATCACTGCTGGAAGAGATGGGTTTAGCTACAGCTGTAGTGTCCAGATCTAGCCAAATCCCTGTTGAGCATGGAGTGAAATTCCAACCACTTTCACTGATGGTCTGTAGTCACCAGCCTCACAACAATCCAGTTTCTTCCTGGAGGTTTCTGAAAACCATGATGCCAGCAGCTGCCAGCTCAGGCACTGCCTGGATAAGATAGCACAGGCACCACCAGGCTCTGTTCCCCAGGTGGGAGGCCTGGAGAGCTTATACAGTCCTCTGTTCTTTTTTCTAGTTCTGATTCTGTTGCTTTACAACTTTCATGTTTCTGTTGAGTTTTTCACTCCTTTTCTGCAGAACTCATTGGCTTATTCATTGGGGAGGGGTTGGGTCTCTGGAGGCCACAGTGCCAGCAGTCTGGGCAGGGCTAGGCCACCATGATCTCAGCCATTCCCTAGAGGAGGCACATGGGATATTTTGCTGTCCTCTATTCTGTCTTCTGGCTTTGTTTCTACTGCCTTTCAATTTTTGGTTGCTTTGTTCTTTTTTTTTTTTTTTTTTTTTTTTTTGCCTCTAATCAAGGTGCTGCCTTCATGGTAATTTGGTTTTGAGAGTCAGGTTGACTGAAATGTACCACTTCCCCCAGTCACCAACTTTCCAGAAGAGGTTGTTTGTTTGTTTATTTTTATTGATGCATTGTTGCCCCGGCCAGTGGGGGTTGGGAACGGGAGATCGAGGCGGCTTAACCTAAAGGAATGAAACAAACAAGGGACACGAAAGAATGGAGGCAAGACAGGATTCTGATCAAGCCTCAATCTTTATTAACGAAGGGGCTGCTTAAATAGTTAGAGGTGAGGGGTGGGGTCAGAGGGATCAGGTAAGCTTGTGTGGGCTTGCATGATTGGTCAAGGTTGACCGTGTCCTTATCAGGTAAGGGCCTCAGCAGGATAACAGATTAGAACCTGTTTTTGCATTATCTCTGTGGCTGCTGAGGAGGAGTTTCCTCAAAGTGTGAATTCCAACTCTGACCAGCCTTTCGGGTCGGACACATTGTAATCATACATCTCTGTTAGGTACAAACTGATAAAGGCATACATGCACACATCTCTCATTTAACCCTTTCCCAACTCCAGCCCCATATCCCCCCCTCCCTCCTTCACAAGTTCAGTTTAGTGATTGACTTTGATATGTTTGTGAATGTGCATCATCACGTACATTAGGGTGTTTCCCTCCCACCTCCCCCATCACCTTCAGTTAAGTCACCTTCTTTGCTCATCTAGGTTTCTCCTTCTTTGTCTAGAGTCCCTCTTATGTCCCACTTTCTCCCTAGCTTCCACATATTAGGGAGGGCAAATGATTTTTTACTTTTTGTGACTAACTAATCTCACTTAACATAATGTTTTCCAGTTCCATCCATTTGTCTGCAAATGACATGATTTTGTTCTTCTTTATGGCTGAGTAAAATTCCATTGTGTACATATCCCATAGTTTTGTAATCCGCTCATCTGCTAATGGACATCTTGACTGGTTCCATAGTTTAGCAATTGTAAATTGTGCAGCTATAAAGAGATACACATGCATCAGTCTGATAGTTTGGTTTCTGTTCTTTTGGGTAGATACCCAGAAGTGGTATTGCTGGATCATATGGTAGGTTCATTCCCATTTGTCTGAATCCTCCATACTGTTTTCCAAAGTAGTTGCACTAATCTGCAATCCCACCAACAATATATTAGTGTTCCAACTTCTTCACACCCTCCCTAGTGTTTGTTGTTTGTGTTTTGATGATTGGCATTCTAATTGGAGTTAGGTGAAATCTCAAGGTAGTTTTGATTTGCATCTCTCTGATTGCTAATGATGTTGAACATTTCCTCATACATCTATTGGCCATTTGTATTTCTTCTTTTGTGAAGTGTCTATTTAGATGCTTGTCCCATTTTTTGATTGGGTTATTTGTTTTCTTAGGGGTGTGTTTCTTGAGTTCTTTGTATAGTCTAGATATTAGTCCTCTATCAAAGGAGTAGTTAGCAAAAATTTCTTCCCATTCTGTGGGCTCTCTGTTGAGGTTCTTGACAGTTTCCTTTGCTGCACAGAAGCTCTTCAGTTTAATGCAGTTCCATGTATTGATTTTCCTTTGAGTTCTTTGTGCCTTTGGGGTCTTGTTGAGAAAGTTTTTACACATGTCTATGTGTTGAATGTTGGATCTCTGCCCTCTTCAAGTAGTTGCAAGGTCTATGGCCTGACTTCCAGGCCTTTGATCCATCTTGAATTGACTCTTGTACAGGGTGAGAAAGTGGGGTTTATTTCCATTTTCCTGTATATGGTAACCAGTTTTGCCAACACCATCTGTTAAAGAGGCTATCTTTTTTCCAGTGTGTGTTTTTGGCTCCTTTGTCAAAAATCAATCAACTGTAAGTGTGTGGGATTGCCTCTGAGTCTTCTTTTCTGCTCTATTGGTCTGTGTGTCTGTTTTTGTGCCAATACTATGATGTTTCTATTACTGTGGCTTTGTAGTATAGTTTGAAGTCATGTATTGTGATGCCTCCTACATGATTCTTGTTGCTAAGAACTACTCTGGCTATTCTGGGCTTTTTGTTGTTTCAAATGAATTTGAGAACTATTTTTTCTATATCTGTGAGGAATGACCTTGGTAATTTATTGAATCTGTAGATCACTTTTGGGAGGTGGCTATTTTGATGATATTTATTCTGCCTATCTAAGAGCATGGAAGATCTTTCCATCTTCTACAGTCTTCTTTGATTTCTTTTTTTCAATTTTTTATGATTTTCCTTATAGAGGCTTTTACCTCCTTGGTTAGGTTTATTCCTAAGTAATTTATTTTGGGGGGTGCTATTGTGAGTGGAATTGTTTTCTGGATTTCTTTTTCATTGGATTTATGGTTTGCATACAAGAAAGCTTCTGATTTTTTAAGATTGATTTTGTATCCAAACACTTTGCTGAATTTGTTGATCAGTTCTATGAGCTTTTTAGTTGAGTTTGTTGGGTCTTCTAAGTATAGTATCATGTCCTCTGCAGAAAGGGATAGTTTTAGTTCTTCTTTCCCTGTTTTTGCACTTTTGATTTCCTTCTCTTGCCTTATTGCTCTGGCTAGAGTTTCAAGTACTATATTGAACAGAATTTCAATGAAGTCCAAGGACTAGTGAGGGTATAGAAATATGAAAGTTTAAGACAGGTAAAGATACAGCAGTTCACCCCCCAAAAAAGACCTCAAAGCCCTTGGGGAATGGCTTTTAAACACTCCTGAGGTTTTCTATCTCTTATTTTATGATTGGTCAGAATTGGGTTTGGGGGAAACAATGACTCGCACAATTTTGATCCTTAATTTGAATGATTATCTCTGGGCTGGTCATGGCCCTCATCCCCTGATGCCCACCAGTCTCTCACTGTCTTGTTTACCTCCACACCTCACAGAATGCATGCAGATGGATTTTTTCCTTCCTGTTCCCAGGTCCTCTGCCCTTCTTCATGTCTCCCCTCCCCCGCGATGAAGTGACCCTAACTGCTGTTAGAGAAATGGGGCAACAACCACTCCAATTGCTTCAAGCTGTTAGGGGGTGCTGTCAGAGTGCTCCAGTGGAATTCTTCATATGATGTTTTATTTTCATAATCATCTGGAGCTGGAAGGCTAAAGGAATCTGATTATCTTGACTCAAAGTAATTCATGGTGGTTCAGTGGGTATCTACATGAAAAACTGATACATTGGTACATTATACAATAACCCAGATATGTTGCCATAATGTTTTTTTTAATAAGCCTTTACCTTGGGCCATCCACTTGTTAGCATTTTAATTTGGAGGCCAGTTAGCCAACGCATTTGCATAGACTATAAGCCATTATATATACATTGTGAAAAGTTTTTGTGGCACAGAATGATAAAAAAACAAAAAAAAGCATGGTGTTTTAACTTAACTTTTGTCCTTAGGATTTTGAATAGGATTTAGATCCACTAGAAGTTTACAGAAGTAGGAATCTTCACTTTTTGTAGTGTCTGATGGTCCTGAACCTGTAAAATCTCAAGAATGACAGGTTTAACTTTACAGAACTTTATAAGGACTTAACTGGAGGAAAATTTTGGGCATTGTTGTCATATCTCATTTTTTATGAGTTTAAAGGGCTTTAGTATATTTCATTTTTTGTTATCCCTGAAATAGCACATATACCTCTTATATTGTTCTGCTGGATATTCAAGGCCAAGCAGGTAGGCCTATGCTGGGCAAACAAGTTTTTTTGTTTGTTTGTTTTTAACAATTTTTTGCACTTAAACTCAGTCAAGGCTCCTCAGGGTTATTTTATGGGCTAGGTGAAGTTTTACCTCTACCCATTGAACCATCTGCCAGAACGGTTCTTGGTTTTGCTGATAATTTGGCTTTCTTTGAAGCATGGAGGACATTTTTCTCTTTGATGATCCTCCTTTTTGCAGATTATGTGCTGGAAGGCCCCATCTCTGGGGCTTTCATGATCTCCTTGTTTTGGATGGTCAGATGACTCACCAGAGTTGCAGTGGCCTTTGGTGAGGTACTTTTCTGGGTACTATTTGAATTTGGAGGACTAGGGCCAAAATATTGGTTGGTTTTTCTTAGTTTTGTTTTGTTGTTGTTGTTTTACTTCTGCTTGTTCTCTAAATCTCAATTGTTGGACACCCAGAAGGTTAATTTCACCAGTCCTTTTAAGCTGTCTTGCAGGTAATGGCTATTATCTTAAAACACTGTGTGTTTTACTTTTGTTAAATGTTAACAAACAACAGTTTTATAAGAAAAACACAAAACAATAAAAGATTCCATTTGTACCTTTGCATAAAGAAGGTGGTTATATAAACCTGGAAAGGCTATCACTATTTTGTTTTGTTTAGATGTCATTAGTTTAATAATCTTACATTTTGTACTTTAGAAGTCTTGTACATTTTGAGAACACATATATCTAAAACATTGTTATCTATACGTAGCAGAAAACACAGAAAATTATCTTAATAAAATGTAAAATTTTGTTCTCTAGACTTGTTTTTGTAAAATTTTACTAAAAGCAGATCAATATCTTAAAAAGACAAATTGTTTTAAATGTAGAATCAATATATTTAATGTGACTCTTAGAAAGGATCCTTTTAGCTCTTTCACTGTGCAATTTGTCCCCGAGCATCCCCTGGGCTACCTGGTGCCCGTTTCATGCATGGCCATAAACAGGATGCATCTATTGGATTTATCCATGCTTACCAGCCTGATGAAGAGCTGACACCTAGTTACAGTTGCCAGACACATATGTGATGTATCTGTGGTGGAGTGTCAGTGAGCTGGCACCTAGTAAGACCAGCAGACACATATGTGCTGCATCTGTGCTGGGATGTCACCAAGCCATGAGACCAGACCCTGACAACCATGGGCTGGATTGTGCTGTGGTAAATGCAGCACATATTGCTGCCTGTCTGTGACTTTCCTTTGTTGCCAAAGGGAAGGGTACACAGACTATATGTGTTTAGTTTTCCTAGGATGATGACCAGTAAGGGAATAAAACTCAGGATGTCCATTATCTGCAGCTCTGTCAGCTAAAGATTGTAAAGGAGTGTTTTATCAGTCTTAACATTATTTCCAAATTTTTAGGGTGCTCAGGTGAAAAAATATATAGTTGTTTTCATCAAAGCAATGTATACAAAATTACACATTGACTTGAACCCTGATTTCCAGCAACCTTTGTTATCTTTTAGTAAAGGCCCCCCCCAAAAAAGTCCTTTTACAATATTGTTTTTTTCTATATGTCAACAATTGAAAAGCCCATTGAATAGACTCAAATGTTATTTTAGATCCTAAGAAGCCAAGAGAACCTTAAGGTGTTAATTACATTTTGCATTTATTCAATTTAATAATTAAGTTATAGATTACCCCTGAAAAATCAAGACCAGATAAACATATTAGTGTTTTAAAACATTTTTCTTGCCAAAGAAAAACTTTTTCTTTTCTTTCGTTTTTTTTTGGCAGTACTGGGGATTGAACTCAGGGGCATTCTACCTCCAAGCTACACTCCCAGCCCTACTTTTTATTCTTTATTTTGAAACAGGGTCTCACTAAGTTGCAGAGTGCCTCACTAGGTAGCTGAGGCTGGCCTCGAACCTGGATCCTCTGGTCTCAGCCTCCCGAATGCTGGGATTACAAGCATGCGCCACCATGACCGGCTTAAGAAAACCTTTTAAAAGCAATGAACATTGTATTCAGAAACCTCCTACAGAGGCAAACATAATCTTGATTTACTTTTACCTAGGGAAAAATGTTATGGTATTGATGAGGTAGCCTAGAAGTGGAAGGTTAGGTAGAAGGAGGATATCGGGAGAAGTCAGAAAAATATAGTTTTAATATAGCCTTTTTTCAAAAAATCTGGAGAGTAAAGCCAACTCCACCCCTTGGAAGTTTTCTTTGTCTCTTTCACCGCCAAACTCCGGAAGAGCCCAGCCCCCCACCTGAAGCCCACACCTGGAAAGAGGAGGAGCCAACTTTTCTGTGACCTGCCCTCACCTGAAGCCCACCTATCGCCCACCTGAAACCTGAGAGAAAGGGGCTGGAAAAGAGGACCCCGCCCTCTCTTATATTTCTCTGCACATCCACGTGTTCCCTCTCTTGCTCGGGGGACATGCCCTTGGACTTGGTCATGTGACCCTTTTCACTCCCCTTCCCTTTTTCCCTTCCTCCCAGTTTTCCTAAAATTTTAATAAAACCTGCCTATGTTGTTTCTGACTGGCACGTGTTAAAATTCTTTTTTCCACGAGCCAAGGACCTACGGATTTGGGGTTCACCGTACCCCATTACAGTATTGGAAAATTGCTCTGGTAATAATTTCCAAAATGTTAAAAGTAGTCAGAGTCTGGGTGCTGTGCAGGCACTCAGGCCGGAAGAGGTGGCTGCTTTGCCTGTTGCTTCTCAGAGCTCCTCCTCCCCTTTGTCCTAATGTTTACCAATAGTAAAGTCTTTAGTCTTAAAAATATGTATAGAAAATTGAAAACCCTTAGATCACAGTGACTGTCTGGCTCACATCAGAGCCATAAAAATAGCAGGAGCCTTATGCCTTGCTCTTAGAGATTTCACACAGTTACATAGGCTGTAATTTGTGCCTCTATTTCCCTCCTATTGTTTGGGACCTGGAAAGGTAAACTCTGTGTGCCCCCATAGTTGATGAGCAACCAATACAGCCCAGTACAGTAGGAACAAAAACAAGGTAGATTGTTGACCCCTGCACTTAGTGAGCACACTGTCTGAAGACAAGGAGGCACCACCTGGCTCAGAAATAAGTTACATTGCCTTGGTAAGGCTGATAGAACATGCCAAAACAAACTCTTTATTTAAAGACTGGGTTTGAGAGGAAGAGCAGAGTTCCATTTTTGGACTCTCCAACATGTCTACCAGACATGCTTCTTTTCTTCTCTTCCATTTTTATTTCCTACTGACCTTGTAATAAAGGTTTTATTTAAAGGTTTTAAGAAAAGTCGTCTTTAGTTTTAATTTTCCAATTCAATTTGTTTTCTTTGAATTGAGGAAAAGAGCCCCCAACACTATCACAAGTGTAACAAAAAGACATGTGTTAATAATTTTAGGACATTTTTATTTTAATCTCATGAATAAATCTTAAATTTCTTTAATTGTTAGGTTTATTTGAGTCACATTGTCATGGGACAGCACGGTGTCTCTCGTGGGTTCTTGGCCTCCATGGTGAAAAGAATTTCAATATGCACCAGATAGAGACAAAGGCAGAAGTTTTATTTTAAGGAAAGACACAGGTACACAGGAGAAAGGGCACAGATCACCTCAGGAGTCTCCAGGATCACAGCTGGGAAGAAGCGCGCATGACAGAGAATGACGGCATGGTCTCTCCTCCTTTTATATCACATCTGGAGAGGGGCTGGCTTTTTTGGGGTCCAGGGCAGAGAACAGGGAACCTCAGGCAGCATGGGATATTGGTCCCCCACCCTTGGGGTCTAAAAAAAAAGTGAAAAAAAAACCTTAGGTAGGACTATCAGGAGGGGAGACAGGAAGTCTGGGATGTAGGGTCTTTCTTACAATAGGTGTGAGAGACTTCCTTTTGAGAGGCAAATGAAGCTCTGAAAAATCACCTCAGGAACTTCCAAAATGGAGTCAGCCCATTGTGAATAGGCCTTGCTTTTTAGGGATGAGAAAGCCCTGTTGAAACAAAACTATTTTTCCTTTCCTTCCTAATCTGTCTCTTTTCTGCCTAAATTTTATTCCTTCTACTCTACCTCATCAACATGAACTCAGATGCATTTTATTTTATTTTATTTTTCATTTTATGAGCGCTCACTTACTAATATGACAATTTGTGGTACCATGTAGAGAACATACAGACACTTTACACACATAACACAACAAACAACATCAACAGGTAGGGGACAAGAGAGTTAGTTACTAAACAGAGAATTAACCCTTGAATAGCTTCCGCATAAAGACAGCAAGAGAAAAAAATAAAGATAGAGACCCAGAAAGCCTCTAGATAGACAAAACAAAAATATATCAGAGACAAAACAAAAATGAATCAAAAAATATATATATGTGTGCAAACCCAGGGAAAATTTGTAAAAATCCATGAGCTCAGAAAAATGAAATGGCCATATTTTCTGTAATAAAAAGCTATATTTTGTTGTAAAATTGTATACTCACATAAGAAGACTTCTCCTAGTACCTTAGAACTTGCTTTTAAAGTATAAGAGAATAAACCACATTAGAAAATAGAATTATTTTACAGGCTTTTACAAGAAACATTTAAACTTAAATATCTATCCACCCAGACAAAAAACATTTGTGAGCTTGACCAGCATCAGGGGCCTAGGTGTGAGATGTTATCACACTTGCCCCTTCCAGAGGCAGCAACAGATACCTCCCTTCTCATGCATATTAAATTTGGGGTGGTGGAGAACTCTCCTTTGTTCTCCTTCCTGCCACACCATGTGGAGTGGAGGTTTAAACCCACTTCATAGCCAGAAACTAGCCAATTGGAGCTCTCTCAAATTTTTAGAGAGTCCAGGTGAACCAAGCAGCTCAGTTCTGACTAGTTCTCTGTGCTTTCTGAGTTAGGCTACAGCCATCTATTTATATGTAAATTTAACTGTTAGCAATAGCTTTCTGACTGCATCCAATACTGGGGCTGGGGTTCCCCACCCCGGGGTTGATAGTGGCCTGTACACAATCTGACTCCCTCAGGTGGCTGCATCTGCATGCTAACTACAGAGAAAACTCCTTGTTTTTCTCATGGGACTGTGGGCCACCAGGTCACATTTCTGCCTGCCATTGAGTGTGTGTGCATGCCTCAGCTCCCAGAACCTGTGACCGCACTGCACAGCCTATGCATTCAGCAGGGGTGTGGCCTGGATGACTCCCATTGCAGTGTTGGCTGGAGAAGATAAAGGCAGTCTGGACACCACGGAGGCCTGGCCACCTGCCTGTACCAGTCAGCTTCACTGGGACACAGCTCCAGCCCGACTGGAGTAACCTGACCCAGAATACCAGTGGCCAGGTTAAATGGCAGAGACTGTGTCTGGGCACTAGGCAGCCTCTGCGCCACCAGCTGCAATGCCATCATTTTGGTTAGTTTTTGTTATTTGCTGTTACACACACACACACACACACACACACACACACACACACACACACTGCTGGCTCTTCTTTTAAGAGGCATAGCACAGATTAAGTCTAACTGTAAACCACGTGGAATTAAACTGCCCAATTTAAGCCTGTAAGAACATGTGGCAGAAGCCCCAGAGGACAGAGAGGTTTTCCCTTTTTTACCTACCCTTCCATTCTTCCTGGCCAACGTACCAAAATTGAAATAGTGATTTCTCCTCTTTTTAGGGTTCTTGTACAGTGGATTTTGAAGAAAGAAGTCCAAGGACTAGCAAAGGGTATAGATATATGAAAGTTTAAGTCAAAGAAAGATAGAAGACAAAGATAAAGCAGCTCATCTTCCTGTCTCAGGCTCCCCAAGTTACTGGGATTACTTGCAGGCACTATGATGCCAGTAACAGCGTTCATCTTTGACAGGAAAAAAATTTTTTTGTGTTACTGGAGGTTTAATTTAGGGGCCCACACATGCATGCTAGGTAAGTACTCTACCTTGAAACTACATTCCCAGCCCCTTTTGTTTTTTGAGACAGGGTCTTACTGATGAGGTAGATTAGGAAGCGAAAGTTAGGTAGGAGGATGGTATTGGGAGGATCCAGGAAAATATAGTTTTTATCCAGGAAAATATAGTTTTAAAATATAGTTTTAAAATCTGGAGAGTTAAGCTAACTCCACCCCTTGGAAGTTTTTTTTTCTTCTTAGGAAGCCCTGCCTCGCCTGAGGCCCACGCCCTAATCTCCGGAAGTCCCGCCCCACCTGCCCCTATCTGACCACCTATTCGCCCACCTGAATCTGAGGAAGAGGAGGAGCCAAACCCTTTCCCGAGCCCATCCTCCTGGGATAAAAGTCAAGTCGCAAGCGTCCCACTTCCTCTTCGACTCCGACTCATCTCCTTGATCCACGCGGGTTTTGCCCTCCCGCTTTCCGGCTCCATACCTTCCCTTCCTTTTTTTTTTCTCCCGGTTTTCCCTTGAGTTCTTGTTTCCCCTGAGTTCCTAAAATAAAAACCCTGCCTGTTTTTTGACTGGTACGTGTTAAAATTCTTTTTTTCACGGATACCAAGGACCTACGATTTGGGGGAAAGCGTACCCCATAACATTACCAAGTTGCTCAGGCTGACCTTGAACTTGTAATCCTCCTAACTCAGTCTCCTAGTAGCTGGTATTACAAACATGAAAATATTTGTAAGGGCTCCTTAAAATTCACCTTCAGTGCCTATAACATGCCCTTCTGCAAATCCTTTACAGAGGTGAATCAAATCTAACGACCTCAGTTAAATAATAGTATTTGAAAAAAGTAAATAAATAAATAAATAAAAATAAAAACAATGTGTTATTAAATATATATTTGGAATAAAGTACTCACCAGCCATTTGCTATTCTTTAAACCACCTCTTTACCTTATGGAGATATCTAGACTGTTGCTTTACTTCAACCTTGAGGATTCTATTTTAGGAAACTCAGGTATAAGGCTGCTGTGGAGGAAAGATGAGATATAAAAAGCTGAGGATTGGTAAAAGTATGATGAGGACCAGATGAGGTTTTCCTTTTGCAAAGAATAGTCAGAGAGAGGATAGGTTAGTTGGGCCTGGAGAATGTGGTTAGTATAATTACAATGTCAAGTTCATAGGCATTACCAAAAGCAATCACCTAATATAGTCTGTGTTTCTAAGACCACAGTGGGACTAAGAAAATTAGCAACATTTTTCTTTTTTTAATTTAAGAAATAAGGCCTCCTATGTTGCCCAGGTTTGCCTCAAACTTTTTGCCTCTGGTGACCCTCCTGCCTCAGCCTTCAGAGCAACTGGGAACACAGGCACATGCTACAGCACTTGCCTTTTTATAACTCTCTTGTATGTCAAAAAGGCTTTAAATGTTTAATTTAAGGAGAGAAAAGGTCCACTGAAAATGAATCCCTCTTAGAACACACATTCACTGCAATCAGACAAGTGATGAATGCTCACCAAGATCTGAAATATATTGAAAGCAAAGCATGGAAGTCTATGGTGTCCACATTTTACTGATCATCTATTTAGTATATTGTTTATGATCTTAAAAAGCACACTAAACATTCTTAAGGGCTTTCACAGCAATATAATCTTCTCCAACCAAGTCTTTAGAATTCTTGAAGATGAGGAGATAGAAAGAAGTAGGCAGATAGGGCCACCATAAATAAAAAGACTTAATTTCCTGAGAGGCATTAGGTGCTAACTTCCAAAACTCCTAAAAGGACTGATGTAGGATAGAAGAAATAAGTAGGCGGGAAGGAGACAAATGGGAAGGAAAAGCAAAAAATATCACTTTAATATAAACACCTGGAACTGATGTGCTGCAGCCTCTACTCCACTGTTGGAAGTTCCTTAGGCCCTGCCCCCCACCTAGGAGCTAGGGCCAAAAGGACACCGGAAACTCAGCCAAGGTCAGACCCATCTTGAAACCTGAGGAAGAGAAAGGGCTCAATTTGGACCGCCTACCCAATTTGGACCACCTACCTTTCGTCCACCTGTACCTGAAGAGGGAGGAGGTTCAGACTTCTTCTGTGCCCACCCCTCTTAAAAGCGTATAAAAGAGGGAGTTTTAGCACGCCTTGCCCTCTCTGGCACTGGGAAGCGCATCTGGACAGGAAGATGTCCGCTCACCTGTTTTTCTCCCCCATCCCCTTATTTTCCTAAATAAATTCCTACTTTTTGTTCCTGACTGGCACGTGTTAAAATTCTTTTTATCACGGAGGCCAAGGACCCACTAGTGGGACTGGGTTATCCCACAACATATTTTTGGCACCCAACGTGGGGCTCAAAAGGTCAGAGACATCGATTTTGGTGAGTTTTGCTAAAATGTTGCTTTGTACCCCCTCTTTAAATGCTCTTTCATATTTGTATGTAGGTGCATGTGTAGGACCTCTGTTCCTCAGTTTCAAGGACCGAAAGAACATAATCTCGGCCTGCCCTTTTGACATGGCTCCCCTTCTTGGGTGGTAGGGAGAATTCCCCACGCCGTTCAGATTCAAATGGCAGTAAGGGTGGCAGCTGACGCTGTCCTAGAGGCCTGGCGAGGATCTTTGAATCCAAAATACGAGCAGGAGTTCAATGGTCCCTTATGGAGTTCAATGGTGTTCTCCTTATGTAGTATTCTTGTTATTGTAAGATAAGGAGTTATGGGATTTTGGTAAAGGATAGCTCTCTCTCTCTCTCTCTCTCTCTCTCTCTCTCTCTCTCTCTCTCTCTCACCTCTCTCTCCCTCTCTTTTTCCTGGCCAAAACGCGCTTCCCCTTAGAAAATGAGTGCTTATTCATATAAGCTCCGAAGACAGGGTCTAATCCCTTTAGGAAATATATCCCATTCCTGGGTCAGATAGAACATAACTGGCTCGTCCAGGAAAACGCATATGAGGGTTTGGTCTCCCCAGCATTTTAAGCCTTTTTGTGGACTTTCCCGAGACACAGTAGGGGGTAACCAACCTTGAGGTGACACTTGAGGGAGCTACCTCCACCAAACATCACATATCTCGACCCAAAACACTTAAGGGCCAATCTTTGACTCTAAAACTTTTACAAGTGCAGTTTTTTTTTTTTCTTATGCAGTAAATGGCTGATAGGGAGCAGTCCTAGAACTCTACCCTTTTTCATCTGTTTTGTTTTGTTTTGTTTTTTTTAAATCAGGAAATAAGTTATTCTAATTCTAAGATAGATATAATCAGGCTTGGAAAAATGTGTGTCTCTATATTACACCCTGTGCCTAATTGAAGGAGGAGTAGCTTTATAGCTGTAGGGGGCAATGTGTTTTATGTTACAGAGTTATCGCAGACCTCACCCTGTTCAAGAGATAACAATGATCTTTTTTTAACATCTACCTGATTTTGTTCTTTCTAGGAATGGCCTTAAGTCCTTTTAAGATCTGCAAAATTGTTTTTGTTATTATAAAAATGTATGAGTGTGTGTATATTATAGAGTTGTAAGTTTTTTTTTTTTTTAAGTACCTAAGTTAGTTGAGGTCTCAGGGATATTCTTTTCATGAAAGATGTTTTTTGAGGACCCTGAGGAAGCTCAGAGGATCCCGTTAGGGGCTACATAGGAGCACCCTAAATAAGAGATTTTTTTGAGGACCCCAAGAAGACTTGGAGGATCCCAGTAGGGGCTAAATAAAAAAAGTACCCTGAACCTGCAGATTGGAGATTCAAGGATGCTTGATTCCCCAACAGCAGATGGCATTGTGCTGCATCTCCATGACAAAGGGACTCCTAGTCATTGGTAGATTGCCAGTGGGACAGATGTAACTCTGATCCTGACTAGATGATATCCAAGATGTTTTGTTTTTCTTTCAGAATAACACACAGAAATCCTTGAAGCGTGCAAATTCCAACATCATGGGTAATTCCGTTTCTATCCCTGATGACTCACCCCTTGGGTGCATATTAAATAATTGAAAAGATTTTAAAGGAGTGGACTTAAGGCAAAAGAGGATAATCTCTCTTTGCAATATGACTTGGCCACAATATAAATTAGCAGGAGGAGAAGTACGGCCTAAGAACGGGACTCTGAACTTTAACACAATACATCAGCTTGATTTATTTTGCAAGCAAAATAGAAAATGGACTGATATTCCTTATGTTGAAAGGTTCATGGCCTTATATATGAACCCAAAATTATGGGAGTCTTGCAAAATTCTTTATGTTCAGGTTCCCTTTAAACAAAGTAAAGAGGAGGATGTTAAAGATCAAATGGAGGTTTTATTCTTAAGCATTCCAAACAGGTCTCCTCCAGCTCCCATAGCCCCCACTGAGGAACCAGTAACACCCCCAGAGGCGTCTACTGAAGCATCTGGGCAAAGTTCAGCAGATTCTTCTGCTCCCTCTTCTCCAACAGCTTCCCCTTCCACACCACCTCCTCATCAGCCTATCTATCCTCCATTACCAGAGGAACCCAGCCCTTCAGGTATAACAAGAAGCGGCACCTCTTATCATCCAACTACACCTAAGCTGTCTAATATTTGTCCACTTCGAGAGGTGGCAGATAGGGAACGAAATATATTAAGAGTACATGTTCCTTTTTCTATGTCTGACTTATCTCACTGTAAGCAAAAATTAGGTCGATTTTCGAAAGACCTTGATAGATTTATAGAAGAGTTTCAAGCCTTGGTTATTTCATTTGATCTCACATGGACTGACCTCCACGTAATTCTTTCTACTTGTTGCACTCCTGAGGAAAAGGTTCGCATACAGGCAGCAGCAAGGGCATTTGGCAGCGAAGTTCATACTAGAACTCCTGAGCACCCTGCAGGGGAAGAGGCAGTCCCTGATCAAAACCCTAACTGGAATTATCAAAATGGTAGTGAGGATCTTAAAAAACGGAATCACATGATCTTATGTTTAATTGAAGGAATGCGGAGGTGTATAAACAAGCCAGTTAATTATGACAAAATCAGAAAAGTGACTCAAGATAAGGATGAGAATCCTGCTTTATTCCTGGGATGCTTAACTGAAGCCCTCCGGAAGTATACTCATATTAACCCAGATTCGTGTGCGGGACAAGTACTATTAGGGACCCATTTTATCAGCCAGTCAGCTCCAGATATTAAAAGGAAACTCCAAAAACAGGAAATGGGACCTCAAACTCCCATCAATCAACTTTTAAATTTGGCCTTTGGGGTCTTCAACAACAGGGAAAAGACCAATGAAACCATTAAGGACAGGACGAAACTTGTGCAGGCACGAGAACATGCCCAATTACTTGCTCTGCATTGGCCAAAAGACCCCTGCCCCCTCAGAGATACCCAAAGGCTTCCTCTAGGCAGAGGGAAGGCTTAAGGTCTAGCAGCTGCTATCACTGCAAAGAGCCTGGGCATTTGGTCAAGGACTGCTCAAAGAGAGGTCCTTCTACACCTGGGTTATGCCCCCTCTGCAAAGAGGAGAAACATTGGAAGCATGATTGCCCTCACCTCCAAAGGGAAGTGAGGCCATCTGCTCCTATCATGGCTGCCCTCGAAGACTGAGGATGCCCGAGGCTCAAAAAGGTCCCCTCTGATCCTCCCTCTAATCAGCTGGACATCACAACACAGGAGCCTCGGGTGACTCTTGACATGGCAGGTAAAGATATCAATTTTCTTTTGGATACGGAGGCTTGTTTCTCTGCCTTGCTTACCTCTCCTGGACCGCTTTCTAAGCAGAAGTGTCTTGTAACTGGAGTTGATGGTACCCCAAAGGCCAAGCGATTTACAATGCCTTTAGTTTGTAGGTTTGGAAAACTAATTTTTACCCAAGCCTTCTTGGTTCTCCCAGAATGTCCCACTCCCTTGCTAGGGAGAGATTTCTTAGCTTCCCTGGGAGCAACCTTCAGTTAGCACCAAGGCATCCTCCCTTATTCTTAGGTGCACTAGTAACAGGGCCAATAGATGATGGAAACATATCTAAGGACATTTTATCTCGGGTAGATCCTCAAGTCTGGGATACTGAGATTCCAGGAAAGGCAATTAATGCTCAGCCTGTCCTTATCTCATTTAAAAAACCAGAAGTTTATCCTCATAAGTGGCAGTATCCCATCAAACCAGAGGCCCGCAGAGGACTTCAGCCTCTTATTTCTAAGTTTCTCAAATATGGTCTTTTAGTTCGCTGCTCCTCCCCATGTAATACCCCCACCCTTCCGGTATTAAAACAAAATGGGGAGTATCGCTTAGTTCAAGATCTAAGGGCAGTTAATGAGGCTGTAGTCCCATTACATCCTATAGTTCCAAACCTGTACACTATTTTGACTCAGATACCAAGTGAATCTACATATTTTACCGTTATTGACCTCAAAAATGTTTATTATTGTATCCCATTACATCCAGATTCACATTATCTATTTGTTTTTGAGTGGACTGATCCTGATAGCATGGAAACTGCCCAGTACACTTGGACAGTGCTGCCTCAAGGGTTTAGAGATAGCCCTCACCTGTTTGGAAATGCTCTGGCAAAGGAATTAAGGTGTTTAACTCTTACAAATGGAGCTCTGCTTCAATATGTTGATGATCTCCTTATCTGCAGTCTCTCTAAACAGGACTCTGATGATAATACTGTAAGAGTTCTCAATTATCTGGGAGCTGCAGGGTATCGAGTGTCTCCACAAAAAGCTCAAATCTTCCAACAAAAAGTAAAATATTGGGGCCATATTATAACTCCAGGGGAGAGAACTCTCACCCCTGAGAAAAAAGAAGCTCTTTTAAAATTAGGTCCACCCCAGACCAAAAGGCAGCTTAGAGCTTTTCTGGGAATGGCTGGATTCTGCAGAATCTGGATTCCCAGTTTTGGACTTATAGCTAAACCACTCTATGAAGCTGCACAAGGGCCCGATTATGAGCCCTTGGAGTGGGCAAAAACCCAGCAGAATGCCTTTCAAAAACTCAAAAATGTATTGCTGTCTGCCCCAGCCCTGCAGATCCCTCACTTGGACAAGCCATTTACTCTCTATGTGGCAGAGAGACAGGGTGTGGCACTGGGGGTCCTCATTCAAAGATTGGGAGACATTCTATGATCCGTGGCTTATTTTTCTAAACAACTAGACACAGTGTCATGTGGCTGGCCTGGATGTCTACGAGCTGTAGCTGCTACAGCCCTCTTGGTGGAAGAAGCCACCAAATTAACCTTAGGACACTCACTAGAGGTCCAAACCCCACACCAGGTTCAGAGTGTTCTTGAAATTAAAGGACATCAATGGCTAACCAGAGGACGGCTATCTAAATATCAGGCTCTCCTCTTAGATTCTCCAGAAATTACTCTTAAGGTTTGCCAAACTTTAAATCCAGCAACTTTACTTCCCACTTCAGGAGGAGACAACTTGCTTCACTCCTGTATAGAAACTATAGAAGAAGTCTACTCCAGGAGGCCTGATCTCAAGGATCAGCCTTTAACTAACCCTGATGCTGAATGGTTTACGGATGGGAGTAGCTATATGAGTAAAGGAGCTCAAAAAACAGGCTATGCAGTAGTCAGCCTTCAGAAGGTCATAGAGGCAAAGCCACTTCCTCCACATACCTCAGCGCAAAAGGCTAAAATAATTGCTCTTACCCGAGCTTTGCAATTAGGAAAAGATAAGCACCTCAACATACATACGGGTTCAAAATATGCGTTCTTAGTCTTCCATGCACATGCTGCCATATGGAAAGAGAGGGGGCTCTTGACAGAGAAAAATTCCCCTATTAAGCATGGCCCTGAGATTCTCTCTCTCTTAGAAGCAGTGTGGTTACCTGCCCAGATTGCAGTGATACACTGCAGAGCACACCAGAGGGAGAATTCCTCAATAGCTCAGGGAAATGCACTAGCAGATCGAAGTGCTAAACAAGCAGCATTACAAAATATTCCAGAGATGGCTCTTATTCCTCTCACCCCAAGCTTAGATATAAGCCCGTCCTATACAGAAGCCGAAAGAGAATGGGCAAATCAGTGGGGATATGCATTGGCAGAAAATGGTTGGTGGACTAGAGATAAAGATCATAAAGTTTTATTACCCCAGGCCAACCAGTGGAAAACTATTAAGGGAATCCATGATTCATGTCACCTGGGAAAAAAAGCACTAACCACTCTGATTACTTGTGCTTTTGGAGGAAAAGGCCTTGAGACTACCATATGAGAGGTCACAAGGGCATGTCCCCTCTGCCTCTGCAATAATCCAGGTGGGGGAACCAAGCCACCACCTTTACTTATTCCTGTACGACGACGGGGCACATTTCCTGGGGAAGATTGGCAACTAAATTTTACCCAGATGCCCCTATGTCAAGGATATAAATATCTTTTAGTATTTGCTGACACCTTTTCAGGATGGATAGAAGCTTATCCTACCCGAACTGAAAAGGCCCAGGAGGTTTTTAAAGCCCTATTAAAGGAAATTATTCCTAGATTTGGACTTCCCAGGTCACTTCAAAGTGACAATGGACCTTCCTTTGTCTCAAAGATAACACAGGAGGTCTCACAAGCTCTGGGCATAACTTACTATCTTCATGCCTCCTGGCACCCTCAATCATCAGGAAAAGTTGAGAGGGCTAACTTACACATCAAGACCACTTTGGCAAAGCTATGCCAGGAGACCTCAGAGCCCTGGTTACGCTTATTACCTATTGCTTTATTGAGAATCAAAATTGCTCCTAAAACTTCTCTTCAGTTGAGCCCTTATGAAATACTTTATGGAAGACCTTTTCTGACTTCAGATCCTGTCATTGATCCTAAAACACAGGAAATGATTAAATATGTAGTTAATTTGGGCCAAGTACAAAAAGCCTTACTGGAATATGGCAATAAGGTTCTTCCAACTTCTGATGACCTTACCTACATGTCAAAAATACAACCAGGTAGCCGGGCGTGGTGGCGCACGCTTGTAATCCCAGCATTCGGGAGGCTGAGACCAGAGGATCTGGGTTCGCGGCCAGCCTCAGCTACCTAGTGAGGCACTCCGCAACTTAGTGAGACTCGGTTTCAAAATAAAGAATAAAAAAATAGGGCTGGGGGTGTAGCTCGGAGGTAGAATGCCCCTGAGTTCAATCCCCAGTACCGCAAAAAAAAAAAAAAAAAAAAAAAATACAACCAGGTGACTATGTTTTACTTAAAACCTGGAAAAAGGACTCACCTTTAGATCAACTCCTCCCAAAATGGAAAGGTCCTTTCCAGGTTCTTCTTAGTACCCCTACAGCTGTTAAATTACAGAGACACAATTCCTAGATTCATGTGTCTAGGATTAAACCTGTTCCTCTGGAGAATTTACAGAATCAAAACTCAGATAAAACCAAGGACCAGCCTCAAGATGCTGATAAGGCCTGCGATTGTTATTCCTGCGAGCCTATAAAAGATCTAAGAGTATTATTCAAGAAAACAAAAAAATACTAAATCAGGATAAGTTGGTTTTTTTCTTTTTATTCTTCTCTGCTTATTGTGATAACCACACTATGCCTATCCAGATTAATAGCCATTAACTTATTTGCCTCTTAATTTTTATATCATTTTACCAGGGAGAAACTAATACTTTCCTGGACTGGGCACAACAATATGCCAAAGATATTAATAGAGATGCCTGCTGGATTTGTGGTCTGTTATCCATGTCTAGCTCATCAGGGCTGCCCTGGTGAGTATCCCCACTACAAGGGAACGATTGGTTACAACTCCAAAAACTCATTAATAGACAACAATACAAAAGTACCTTCTTAAAGCTCACTACGAGAGCTAATGTTTCCCAGTGGCCTATAAATGAAACCTTAAACACAAAGGGCCATAGAAAGAATTTCTCTCTAAATAAAACAAATATCTATGTATGGCATTTCACAAAAGGATATTCATCCCAAACTCAACGCACATCTAAAATAAAGGATAGTGATCAAGAGTTCCTAAGAGAATACCCTCAAATATGGGATGAACATGTTCGGGTAACACCCACTATGGGAAAACTCAATCAAAAGGCAGCTCTCTGTTGGGAACAAAGAAATCATTTGCTTGATTTCTTGAGTAATTACACTCATAAGCTGGGATGGATTCCTATAGATGAATGTAATTATATGATTATATTAAAAGATACAGATTGGTTTGCTACCAATTGGGGGTGGAAAACAAAAACAAGGTGGCCAACACCAAATGGCACCCAATGGCTGTGTGGTGCCAACCTTTGGCCATGGTTACCTCTAGGCTGGATAGAAAGATGTACATTAGGATATCCTTGGGTACAAGGGTGCTGGACTAAGACCATAGACCGCCCAGCTAACCTCCCAAATTTGCAACATCGATGGACACGATCAGTCTTCCACTGGTATGATCATGTAGCCTCTATTCTATTTCCCTCAGCCGGACTCAAAGATGTAATCTGGCATATAGAGTCTTTTAGTAATTATACACAAAAGGCTCTAAATGACATGGCTGAAAGCATTTCACTAATAAATGATGAAATGCAAATGATGAGAAAGGCCATCTTACAAAATTGAATGGCCCTTGACATATTAACAGCAGCACAGGGGGGAACCTGTGCAGTTATTAAAACAGAATATTGTGTTTATATTCCTGATAATTTGAAGAATGTGTCTTCGGCATTACAAGACTTACATTCTCAAATTAATAGTATGTCTGATCCTGACCTAAGTTTCAATGACCTACTAACTTCCTGGTTTTCTGGAACATCTTGGTGGGAGAGGGTCCTCATTTCCTTAGCCAGTATACTTTGCATAGAAATACTTCTCTGCTGTTCCATTTACTTTTGTTGTGGGCTGATATCTCACATGTGCTTGCCTTCTTTTCCAGGATATCAAAGGGCAATGATTCTACAACCAGCAAGCCCTGACCTTCCTATGTCTCCTATAGGTCAGTTAGGAAGAGACTTCCAATCCCTGGCTAGGCAGGGACAACAGCCCCTTATAAGCATGAAGCAGCTATAGAAGTCGGACCTTTGGCCTTCAGCACCCCTTAAGATTAAGATATCGAAGTCTTAGGGGGGAAAATGATGTAGGATAGAAGACATAAGTAGGCAGGAAGGAGACAAATGGGAAGGAAAAGTAAAGATATCACTTTAATATAAACACCTGGAACTGACGTGCTGCAGCCTCTACTCCACTGTTGGAAGTTCCTAAGGCCCTGCCCCCCACCTAGGAGGTAGAAACAAAAGGACACCGGAAACTCAGCCAAGGTCAGACCCATCTTGAAACCTGAGGAAGAGGAAGGGCTCAATTTGGACCGCCTACCCAATTTGGACCACCTACCTATCGTCCACCTATACCTGAAGAGGGAGGAGGTTCAGACTTCTTCTGTGCCCACCCCTCTTAAAAGTGTATAAAAGAGGGAGTTTTAGCACATCTTGCCCTCTCTGGCCCTGGGAAGCGCATCTGGACAGGAAGATGTCCGCTCACCTGTTTTTCTCCCCCATCCCCTTATTTTCCTAAATAAATTCCTACTTTTTGTTCCTGACTGGCACATGTTAAAATTCTTTTTATCACGGAGGCCAAGGACCCACTAGTGGGATTGGGTTATCCCACAACAGGACCAGAACTCCTGAATGTCAAATGCTAACAAGATCAAAAGCCACCTGAGAGTGACCAGAGTTTTACAAAACTCCAGTTGTTCTTGCTGATAAGCAATGCCAGGAGATTCCAGGAAACAGTGTCTGGGACCCCAATCCAAAAAAATGACATAAAAAGGACACTATCTAAATCCCAAGAAACTACCTCTGGGACCCCAACTGGAAAAAGAAACTCAAGCATATAAACCCCTAGAGAAGCCACTCTAAATGGTTACCCACTGAGTAAACCCTCTTTGGGGAGTTTTCCTCTCTTGTGCAGATAATGTCTTTGAGAGAAAAGAGTATCTAACTGATGACAGTAGACCTGGGCAACTCCTGGTAGTGACCAGAGACATCTGGTGGGCATCAAGACTGACCGAAGCCCCTAAGGGTACCTGCAACTCTCTTCAGTAGATCATGGAGACTTTGGGAGGAAAGCAGTTTGCAATGGACAGTGCATGGCTTGGGCAACTCCCAAGTAGTGTCCAGAATGCAGCTGCCATACAGCAGGGTCCCCACTGCCCAAAAGGTTCATCTGTCTCTTTGCCCTCTTCCCTGTTCTCTTTACAATAAGCTCCCTGCTGGCCTTTCTGTTGTCTGCGGGTGTCATTCTTCATACTTCATAAACAAGAACCCTGGTAAGAAAATGTCCATTTCAATACCCATTTACCCACCATTCCTTCTTTCCTTGCTTCCTTCCTTGCTTCCTTCCTTCCTTCCTTCCTTTTCTTCCTTCCTTTCTTTCTTCTTTCTTGTGGTACTGGTACCATTGGTACTGGTACTGGTAGAATGCCTCTGGGGATTCATTCTACTTCTGAACTACACCCCAGCCTTTTTTATTATTTTTGTTTTGAAACAGGGTCTGGCTATATTGCTAAAAGCCTCACTAAATTGCTGAGGCTGTCCTTAAACCTGTGACCCTCCTGTCTCAGCCTCTAGATTGATAGATAACATTTCTTCTTCTTCTTCTTCTTCTTCTTCTTCTTATTCTTATTCTTATTCTTATTCTTATTCTTATTCTTATTCTTATTCTTTTGTACTGGGGCTTAAACCTAGGGACACTAAACTTCTGAGCTACATCCCAGCCCTTTTTATTTTTTTATTTTGAAACAGGGTCTCACTAAGTAGCTAAGGGTCTTGCTGAATTGCTGGGACTGGACTCAAACCTACAATCTTCCTATCTCAGCCTCCTAAGTATTGGATTAGAAGCATGCTCCACCATGTCTGGCTGTACCATCTTTATCACTATTTTTTCATATTTTAGCACAGTTACCCCAATTTTCTCATAGAACATTTACATTTTTCTAATTTTTCCCTATGATTATCAATCTAAAGCAGTGGAAATTGGCAAAAAATATATATAAATATATAAATATATAAAACTTAGACATTCTGAAAAAATGAAAGAAAAATGCTTACAAATATGCTTCAAGACTCATAAAAACACTATGATATAATTAAGATACTAACAAGTAAAAAATGGTGAGGGATATTTTTCTACCTTTTTGTTTATTTATTGGTACTGGTCATTGAAATGAGGGGCATTCTACCTCTGAGCTGGTGTACCCCCAGCCCTATTTTTTTTTTATTTTGAAACAGAGTCTTGCTAAGTTGCTGACAGCTTCACTAAGTTGCTGAGGCTGGCTTTGAACCAGTGATCCTCCTGTCTCAGCCTCCCAAATACTAGGATTACAGGTGTGTCCTACCACACTGGCTTATTTTTCTACTTTCTGAAATTGATTTTTTATTTTAAAATAATTGTATTTATCATAATTTTTTTGCATGTGTGTGGTACTGAAAAATTGAACCCAGAGGCATTCTACCTTTGAGCTATACCCCCAGACCTATTTTATTTCTTATGTGGAAACAGGGTCTCACTAGTTTGCTGAAAGCCTCATTAAATTGCTGAAGGTGTCCTCAAACCTGTGATCCTCCTGTCTCAGCCTCCCAAGTACTAGGATTATAAGCATTTGCTACCATGCCAGACTCATAATTTGTTTTGAAGTAATTTTTCTTTAGAAATAATTTTAGATTTATAGATGAGTTGCAGACAATATATATTGCAGAGTTCCTATAAACCCTTTACCAAGCTTTCTGTAATGATAACATCTAAAATAGCCCTGGTACATTCACCAAAACAAAGAAATTAACTTTAGTACAGGTATATTCATTTTTTGATGGTCATTTAAGTCAAATTGTTCTGTTGACTAATATGCTTTATGCTTAATTATCTGGAGCTGTACTATTGTTAATCACAGTGGCTGCCCAAAGGCATTCTACCTCAAAGTTCAATCCCCAGTATCAAAACAAACAAACAAACAAACAAAAGATAAACAAGTGGCCAAATAAGTACAGGAAAAGATGTTTAACATCATTATTCTCTAGGGGAAATGCAAATAAAAATCATGAAATACCATTTCACACCCACTAGAATGACTATAATAATAATAATAGTGATGATGAAATTTCAGAAAATAACAAGTGAAATGGACTCATATATTGCTAATGGTCATAGTCCAGATTATATTTATGAAGATCTCTTCAGCTGTTTCATGGAGCCTAGGTTGGAAGGGGGACAGGGAGACACTGGTGAACTTGTTTAGGAAGCTAGTCAGTACTCTAGGGAAAAAGTAATGACAGTTTATATTAGGACATGGTAGTGAAATTGAAGAAAATTGAATAGTAACAAAACATTCAGAAGGTGGGTGGATATGAGAAGTGAGGAAAGTTAGTCACCTGTGACACTTAGGTTCTGATTTAATAACTCCACTAATGTGGAAAATATATGATGGGAAAATTAATATTTTGGGCAAGTTCAATTTGAGTTATTTTTGAAGTAATACGATGGAGTTGCCATGGAGAAGTTTAATAAAAATAAATAAATACGTAAGTAAATAAATAAATAAAAACAGGCCTTAGGAAAAGTCTAGACCTTTCCAGAGCTATAAATGCAAGTCATATTTAAAATGATAGGAATGGATAAGAACGCCTAGGGATAGAGTATGGAAATACAATAGGGCCCAGTATATATAGAGAGAGAGTCATGGGAAATTCCTCATGCATAGATTAAATGGTAGAGTGGGTCAGTTGTACTAAGAATGTCTCAGAAGTTTGAATTATAATATGCATGTCCATTTTAGCATAATAGAGTTAGTGGTGACATTGGTAAGAGCAGTTTCAGTGCAGCAATGATAGTTGAAGTCAATTGTCCTGAGTTAAAGAGTGATTTTAGCTAGGCATGATGGGGTACACCTATAATCCCAGTACTTGGAAGGCTGAGACTAGAGGATCACAGGTTCAAAGCCAGCCTCAGCAACTTAACAAGGCCCTCCACAACTTAGTGAGAACCTGTTTCAAAATAAAAAATTAAATGGGCTAGGGATATAGCTAGAAGGTAGAATGCTCCTGGTTCAATCTCCACTACCACACACACACACACACACACACACACACACACACACACACACAAAGTTAATTCAATATGTGGAGGTAAAGACAGTGTGCAAAGATAGTTTTTGAAATGTTTGAACCCAAGGACATTCTACCAATCAGCTACATCCCCAGCCCTTTCTCTTTTTTTTATTTTGAAACAGAGTCTCACTAAGTTGCTAAGGCTAGCCTTGAACCTGTGATCCTTCTGTCTCAACCTCCCAAGGACTTGGATTACAAGTGTATGCCACCATGCCCAGCTATCAAAATTAATTTTTAAGATGTTAACAAGTACCTTCAGGCATTGTTTGTGGCATTATAAACTGTCCAATTCTTTTGCAAATAACAATATAATAAACATTAAAAGCTATAAAAATATATATCTAGTAATTCCATACCTAGGAGCTTATCATAATTAAATAATTGAATAGTGATGCTAAATGCACTAATTTTTAGAAACCAAATAATTAATTAGAAATAGTGATTAAAATTAGATTCATCATTAAGATCTCAAATTATCCTTACAAATGATTAAGAAGAGAATAACTTAGAATAAAAGGTTGGCCATATTTGGGTTGAAGCAGAACATAAAATTATTTCAATTTTGTTATTATCACTGTGTAAGCATACACATAAAAGCAAAATCATGAAGGAAGTAGCATGGGTTGTATATGTCACCAAGTATGTGAGGCACAAGACTATAAACAGCTACTGCCTACCACCTCACAACACTGTGAGGAAGGACTTCGTGTTATTCTCAATTAACAAAGACACTTAATTCTCATTTGACAGATAAATAAATTTGACTAATTACTGTGGATATTTTCGGATATAGAAAGAAACAGGAAGACTAGTATAATGAACCCCATGCTACGATCACCTGGCTTCAGCACTTTGCATGTGCATTTTTAGTAAGTCGCAGAGTAGGGATCTGAACTCACATCTATCTTATTCCAAAAACCATATGTTTAGTTATGACCCCATGTTGCTGCCTCTTCATTTTGTCAGCTAATATTATTGAGTAATCTTAGATTTCTTGGCGTTTTGGTAAAATAGATATGATTATAACCCATTATAACCAATTAACCTAATATATTTTGTAACAAGCAATTTTTTTTTCTGTGTGTGTGTGTGTGTGTGTGTGTGTGTGTGTGTGTACTTGGGATGGAACCCAGGAGCATTCTACCTCTGAGTTGCTCCCCTAATCCTATTTAGTTTTATTTGGAAACAAGGTCTTACTAAGTTGCAGAGGTTGGCTGCAAACTTGCACTCTTCCTGTCTCAGACTCCCAAATCCTGGGATTACAAGCCGTGCGCCACCACATCACACCACACTACAAGCATTTTGTGTTTGGCAAACACAAAATTTACTGATACATTTCATCCTGTTTTATAAATCGTTGGCCCATTCATCAGACTCTGACCACTCTAAAGATAAGGGATTATGGCCAGTGGTGAAGGTAAGTGGTCTTCTACAGACTCAGAAATTGTGTAATTATTAACTGTGGCGATGAATATGTACTTGCAAGTTTCATCTGGTATCGTAATGATCTTTAACCCTCTGAATACACCCCAAACATATCCTAGAATCTTTGAAACTCATTAGTTATCCATGATTTAACTCTCATATGTAATTTTGCAAAAATAAATATTTTATTTCCCCTGCCCTCACCACTCTTCATACTCCTGTTCACACACTCCTGGCTCCTATACACTGTAGTACTTGGGAGCAGCAACCTTTGATATAAATAAAGGTTTTGAAAATCACTCATTTTTTAACTAACAGGGCCACTTTTTAGTTAATTTTTGGAGGGATAGGAACCCACATTTATAGGACCACTTATTGAGACAAATCAGTGAAGGCATACTGAAGTAACTCTCTTATCTGTAAGCAATCTGGGCATTATAGGATCTTGATTCATCTCGGGCATTTCCTGTCCTGAGTGATTTATCTCAATGTTCATGACCACTTTGTGTTACTCCTGTGTGTTCCACCATCTTTCCTACTCAGAAGGCAAGTAGGACTTTGAATCTACTGTGATCTTGTCAAAATAGTGATGCTAAAAATATGGGCCTGAAGTCCAGAAAAGAATTGGTTCAGTATAGATTTATAAAGCATAATTGGATATGTGGTGGTTAAATGAATAGGATTTGGTGAAATTCTCTAAAGAAGTGACTTACCTTTGGATTTGGCTATTAGAAGTTTTCCAGAGTGAAAGTATTAGAGCAAAAATTGTTGGAATAGAAGCCATATTTAAGTGGGTTATAAAATAAATGAGAAGTGAGAACAACAACAAAAAAACAATATAGAAGTTTGGGAGTTTTTTTGTTTGTTTCATTTTTGAAGATTTGAGGCAAAAGGGAAGAAACCAGGGATAGAGAGAAAACAGTTGGTAACTTTATGTACGTGATTTGCATTCATCTAAGTATTCCTACCAATCCATCAGGATAATATATTTCTCCCTCTTCTTGGTTTTGGTGTATATATTTTGAACTTGAGAGCTTGTTACTGTATTATTTGGGGCCTCCTAGTGGCAAATCTAATAATGCCTTACAGGATAGTAAAACAAATTAGATCTAATATGCCAGCTATTCCTTGTTCAGGTTAATCTTTCTATGAGGATTAAATGAGAGTGGGAGCCGAGCGTAGTGGTGCATGCTTGTAATCCCAGTACTTGGGAGGCTGAAACAGGAGGATCCGGGTTCGCGGACAGCCACAGCAACTTAGTGAGGCCCTCCGCAACTTAGTGAGACCCTGTTTCAAATAAAGAGTAAAAATTAGGGCTGGGGATGTATCTCAGAGGTAGAATGCCCCTGGGTTCCATCCTCAGTACCAAAAAAAAAAAAAAAGAGAGAGAGTGGGATATGTAGTAATTACAGTCATGTTTAGTTCTTCCTTGATTTTAAATGGATCAAAACTTGATACCTAAAATTACCATAACTTGTCTTCTTAATAATAATTTAATATTATAAACTGAAAATTGCAGAATATTTATTATAGCTGCTGGTTCTTTAATGGCTGCTGTCATTGTTCTCAATTCTTATACTGAAGTGTTAGGTGTAGGTCCATTGTTATATAACTTTTGGAACATTATAGTTGATTTAAAGATTATGAAAGAAAAGCCTCAATGAACAAATAAAATTGATATTATAAAAATAATATAAATTCATTATTTATCACAGTAAGATTTTTGAAATGTAGAAATCCTTAAAAATTATCTACATTATTCTTACTGTTTTTCTTTCTAGGTTTTTTAAGGTTCTTTAATAATATAAAATATTTCTGAACAATATAAGAAATACCTATATAACCATGCCCATTAGAAAAATAAAACATGATCAATATAGTTGAAGCCCTCTGTGTACCCTTTACCTATCACATTTCTGTTCCTCCCTCCCAGAGGTAACCACAATCCTACATTTGTTATTTTCTTCTCAGACATATCTTAAAATTCAGTGTCTTGAGTCATAAATTTTATTTCTAAAATTATATTTTCATTTAAAATTATATTTGTAAAATGCATCTATATTGACTTGTATCTCTTTTTGATGGGGGAGCCAGGCCAAATGTTAGTCTTACTTGCCTCCAGACTAATTTTTTTATTTAATTTTTTATTGATGCATTGTAATTATACATCATAATGAAGTTCAGAGTAATAGAGACATAAACGCACACAGCACTTGGTGAGCCTCCCCCCATGACCCCCACACCCCTACTCTACCCTCCTCCCTCCTGTTCCCTGCACAGGGTATTGAGATTGGTGTTGTTCATTTTGTATATGTACACAGTTTCAGATAAAGTGTTTCCTTCATCAAGTCTCCTTGCCCCTACATGCATAGTGCATTACAAAATTAT
The DNA here is from genome assembly GCA_004027655.1 of Graphiurus murinus. Lineage (NCBI taxonomy): Eukaryota > Metazoa > Chordata > Mammalia > Rodentia > Gliridae > Graphiurus > Graphiurus murinus. Next base: position 43,283 of record PVLC010008049.1, read on the forward strand.
GGGATGACACACACACGATGAAATTCTACTCAGCCACAAAAAAGAACAAAATTATGTCATTTGCAGGAAAATGGATGGAACTAGAGAATATTATGCTAAGTGAGATCAACCAGTCACACAAAAAAATGAATGGTCATATATGGAAACTAGGGAGAGATTGGGATAATCCCTAGTGGACATGTGGACATGTAGCTCTTTTTCACTGATTTTTGATGCCATAGTAGACCTCTCTGAGTATTCTATGCTTTATTCATGGACTTCTAGGCCCTTTTTTTTGGCGGTGGTGGTAGTGGTACTGGGGATTGAACTCAGAGCACTCTATCACTAAGCTATACCCACATCCTCCCCCACACATATTTTTTTTTTTTAATTTGAGACAGTCTTTTGCTAAGTTCCCAGGCTAGCCTTGAACTTATGTCTTCCTCCCTCAGCCTCCGGAGACACTGGAATTACAGGCATGTACCACCACACCCAACTTTCTTATTTTGTACTAAGGGATTGAATTGAACCCAGTGGCATTCTACCTCCTAGTCACACTCCTAGACATTTTTATTTTTTATTTTGAAACAAGGTCTTGCTAAGTTACTGAGAGTCTCACTAAGTTGCTGAGGCTGGCCTTGAATCTGCAATCCTTCTGTCTCAGTCTTCCAAGAATTGGGATTATAGGTGTGCACTACTGTGCCTAGCTCACTACCCAGCTTTTTAGGAGGTTTTTTGATGTGTTGTTTATAGTCTTCCTTGCTCATTCTCATTCATATTTTCTTGTTTATATATGTTTCAAATTTGCCAGCGCAGAAACTTGGAAGTACGGTTGTTTTGTTGTATGGTATGCATGTCCTCAGTTTACTATGTTTTGCCAAATTGTTCTTCAAAGTAGTATGTTGATTTACTCGTCTAGCATAAGAGTTCCCAATCCTTGGTATTGTCAAACTCTTGAAAACTTCTCCCAGTCCTGTGGATATGAAACAGTAGTTTCTTAAAAAACAAAGACTTGTATTAAGATATGTCAGACATGTATTGAGGTAGATTGCTTAGGCAGTGAGTTCTATGTGTCTCATCAGATATCAAAATATGACCAATCCCCTTCATTTACATCCTCACTCCCTTTCCTCTCCATGTTATTGTGAAGAAAGTGAATCTGCATTTTGTCTGCAAACAGTTGTTATATATCCTCAGCATATAATGTTCAATCATAGCCTTAAAACCTTATCACACTACAAAAATAACAATAATCCAGCTGGGTATGGTGGCATATACCTGTAATCCCAGTACTTGGGAGGTTGAAACAGGAGGATTGCAGATTCAAATCCTGCCTCAGCAAGTTAGTGAGACCCTCAACAACCTAGAGATGTTGGGGTGAATCCTCAGCTCAGGAACTCAGGATCTGCAGGATCCTTGGCTAACATGATGGAAAAGAATTTCAGCACATGCCAGTCAGAGACATGGACAGAGGTTAATTTGGGAAAAAGAAATACACATTCAAGAGAGAATGCAGGCCACCTCAAGATGAGGAGGGCATATTGGGGAGTTCAGGGCTCTCTTCTTTTTTTTTTTTTTTTTTTTTTTTTTGCAGTACTGGGGATGGAACCCAGGGGCATTGTACCTCCGAGCTACAGCCCCAGCCCTATTTTTTATTCTTTATTTTGAAACAGGGTCTCACTAAGTTGCGGAGGGCCTCACTAAGCAGCTGAGGCTGGCCACGAACCCAGATCCTCCAGTCTCAGCCTCCCAAATGCTGGGATTACAAGTGTGCACCACCATGCCCGGCTCAGGGCTCTCTTCTTATAGGGGACTTTCATGAGGGGTGGACTAGAGGAGATGTATGAGGATGATCTTAGTCTGGTAGCCCCCTAGGCGGTTTATGGTGGTCAAGTAGTCTGGTTAGCTCTAAGGTAGATGATTTCAGTCCAGTAGTCCTGAGGCACTTCCTGGTGGTCTGGTCAACCTTAGGGTCCTTAAGTTGATTGGGGTCCTCATTAGCTGATTGACAGATAAGCTGAAGAGTGTCCTATTGTACCTGTCTTGTTATCAATGAACAGGACAATTATACTTCTTTTCAGTTAACTCTAAGATTTACAGATTTCCCAGGAATTTGGGAAAGTCAGCTCTGGGAAAGAGATCCAGTTTGTGGAGTAGAGGCCGAAGCGCTTCAGTTCCAGGTTTTTTTTATATTAAAGTTATATTTTACTTCCCCTTCCCATCTGTCTCCTTTTTTTTTTTTTTTTTTTTTTTTTGCGGTTTGCGGTACTGGGGATTGAACTCAGGGGCATTCTACCTCCGAGCTATACCCCCAGCCCTATTTTTTTTTATTCTTTATTTTGAAACCAAGTCTCATCAAGTTGTGGAGTGCCTCACTAGGTAGCTGAGGCTGGCCGCGAACCCGGATCCTCCGGTCTCAGCCTCCTGAATGCTGGGATTACAAGCGTGCGCCACCACACCCGGCTCATCTGTCTCCTTTCTACCTACTTATTTCTTCTTTCCTACATCAGAGAGACCCTGTTTCAAAATAAAGAGTTGCCAGGTATAGTTCAGAGGTAGAATGCCTCTGGATTCCATTTCCAATACCACAAAAAAACAAAGTAACCCCCAAAACAATAATCCCTTAATGTTATCAAATATCAGTGAAGGTTTCAGTTTTTCTAATCATCTTATGCTTTTGCATTTGCTTGTTCAAATCAGGATGTAAATAGGCCCTTACACAGTCATTGTTGTCAATCTATAGGTTCCCTCCATTCTTCCTTACAACATCTATCTTTCTGATGTTAGCAGCCATTAATGACCATGACCTAAAAGATCCGCTAATCCTTACGAGTGGCAAAATGATAATAGCCCATCATTCTTTTTTTGGTTACTAGCAAAATACCTCTGTAAAGGGATTTCTAGCCAGGCATGGTGGTTCTTCCCAGCCATTCAAGAGACTGAGGCAGGAAGTTCAAAAGTTTGAGGCCAGCCTGGGAAACTTAGTGAGACTGGTGAGGAAAGGAAAGGAAAGGAAAGGAAAGGAAAGGAAAGGAAAGGAAAGGAAAGGAAAGGAAAGGAAAGGAAAGGAAAGGAAAGGAAAAAAGGCTGGGGTAGGTTAGTGGTAGAGTTCTTGCCTACCATGTATAAGGCCCTGGGTTCAATCCCCAGCATTACACACTCATACACACACACACACACACACACACACACACACACACACACACCACACTTCTTCTAGTTGGTAATGTAGAAAGAATAAATTTTCTCTCCTCTCATTTGTCAGCTTTAAAAACAGTCCTACT